>QAXK01001540.1:0-12761 GCA_004335735.1 Chlorella sp. KRBP
CCACCTCCCACTCCCCCCGCCCCACCCTCATACTCCCCTCCGGCTGTCGTCGGGTCGAACGCCAGCACCGGCCCCTTTGCAAACTCCGGCACGCCCTCCTGTGCACCCAGCAGCGCCCCCACCGCCGCGCCAACGATGGCCGCGTTGGTGTCCGTGTCCCCGCCACGCAGCAGCACCATGCAGGTCGCCGACTCAAACGTGATGAGGTCATCGCCCTGGGCGTAACGCCGCAGCACCCCTGCCGTCAGCGTCAGCGCCCACCGCAGCCAACCGATCGTCCCGTCCTCCACGCCGCAGTTTAGGGCCTGCACATGGGCCCAGTCGAGCGAGTCCTCCAGCCACCACCGCCGGACCGGGCTGTTAGGGTTTTGCGCCAGGAGCCATGTGTCGGCGGCGGCGAGGGCGCCCGTGGCGTCACCGGGGTGGCGGATGAGGTGAGCCAGGGTGATGACGTAAACAGCGTTGGCCTCCTGTGCAGGGAATGCGTGAGGGCATGGCAGTGCGCATGGTGTGGCATCGTGAGACTTGGCGTGGTACGGTATGCCACTTGAAAGCCTTTCTTTCTCGCGCAGACGTATCCGGCAAGCAACCTGTGCCCAAGGATTTCATCACAAGCCCCTCACCGTGCTCACACACGCACCACACCCTGCTGACCTGGTCTGGGCTGGTGCCTAACCTTGCCTCGCTGCTGACCCGTGCTGCCTTGGTTGGTTGCGGCCTGAAGCCCCGTTTGCAAGCTACACACGCACACGTACACAAGCGCACCTGCGCGACTGGGGAGGGGTGGGACAGCTTGCAGTCCGCCTTGGCACACTCGGCCAACGTCTCCACTGGCAGCCGGTGGCCCCACAGCGCCAGGGGTGCGGCCCGCATGAGCGCGCCATTGGCCTGGGAGGTGCCCACTTGAGCCTCCAGGCGCACTAAGCGCTCTGCCAGAACTGCCTGCGGGTTGAGTGGATGAGTGGGTGAGTGGATGCGTGAATGAGTGAGTGCATGTACCATTGCCCTGGGAGCCCCCAACTTGTTTGTTGGGGGGCCCACTGCCTGCGGACTAGTGAGTGAGTGCGTGCGCGTGTGAGTGGGCGAGTGCGTGGGCGAGTCACGAGCACCCTGCAACTCTCAAAGATCAAACACCTGATCGCCCCTGCCCCCAATGATGCCTGACAGATAACGGGATCGCTGTCTGGCTTCGCGTGCCGTGCAAAACAGTCGCGTGCGACACCACCCTTTGCCCTCACCTGTGCCTCTTGCCCCGATGGCAGGTCCTCAAACCACCCAAAGGCGGTGCGGCACGTGATGCCAACGTCATGCAATCAAAGGACGCGACGCCACCCTTTGCCCTCACCTGTGCCCCTGGTCCCGACGGCAGGTCCTCAAACCACCCAAAGGCGGTGCGGCACGTGATGCCAACGTCAAAGGGGCTAGAAGCCAGCCACTCGCCGTAGCGCCGCGCCACCGCCACCGATGGAAAGGGAAGCTCGCTACCTTGCTCTTGCTCGCCACGCTGCTGCTGCTGCTGCTGCTGCTCTGCCCCATGGTGCGTCGGGCAGGCGTCAATCAGGCCGTGTGCCAGGGCCAGGGCCAGCTCAGTGTCATCCGTGACCTGGGCAGCAGGAAGAACGAGTGAAGGAACGGTTTGGCCAGGCTCGTCGTGCCGCTGTCGCACGACCACTTGCAGAGCCACTCACAGCAGCACACCACGCAAACAGCCAGGGCAAGCAGCAAGCGATTACTGCCTGTGGCACGGCCTTGGAGCGCCCTGACGTGCACATGGCCGCGCCAGATGTTCAGCTCGACAAACACGCACACACCCACACCTGGCCAGGTCCCACGCGGATGATTCCCCCTCCAGGCATGCGCATGGCGTCCAGCGCCTCCTGGTGCGTGGGGCGGCGTCGTATGAACTCCAGCGTGGCGCCCGCCGCGTCGCCGCACGCAAGACCGAGCAGGCAGCCCAGCGCGGCGTCCTCTGTGCTGTGTGCCATTGGGCTTTGACCCAGCAGGCAGCCCGTCGTCCTCTGCGTGCCGTTGGGCCGTGGGCTGGGTGCCAGTGGGGGTGCGGTACGCTGATGTGCCGGGTGCCCGGGGGGCCTCCTCAGGAATGTGGCTGTAGCACTGCACGGGGATAATTGCAAGCAACGAAAGCTCGCCAATGTTTGCTGCAACGACTGCGAACTCTGTGCGGTTCTTGAGGAGCGCATGGGAACGACGCGTCCTGAACCACGCGGAACCACGCCTCAGCAGTGTGCGGCGTGCATGCTGGAGGCTGCTCATCGCAGCACCGATGCGCCCAAGCAGCTGCCACCCATTCTGCGGCTTGAAGTTGCAGTGAAGTCGCTCGCTTTCAGAGAGCAGAGCGCGCAGACCTCCGAGGTCCGAGCCGCAGCGAGGGCCAGATCTGATGCTGCCCTGCTCTACGTCCTCTGCTGGCGTCCTTCTGCTTCAGCACCAGCTTGGTATCCCCTTGCTGCTGCACCCAGGGCAGGCAATTGCCCTACAGGTTGCCCTACAGGTTGCTGCAGTGCGCGCAAGCAGCAGTAGCAGGAGGAGCAGCAGCAGGGAGCGAGGGAAGCACAAGCACAGCAAATCACGACATCATGGCAGAGCAACGTCCGAGCGGCAAACAGCGAGTCGTCAATTGTCGTCGTCAGCATATTTTTATGGTTGAGCAAGCAATCGCGTCAGGGGCGGCCCGGAAAGCAGGGCACAGCCACAGCGCTGCAAAGGTCATAGTTATAGTCATAAGCGCCACACGTCCCCTACGTCGTAATAGTCTACACTTCACGTCAGGGTGACCACGGGGCGAAACTTCAACGCTTCACGGTGAGAGCTCTTCCAAAACGCACATGGTCCCACACGCACACTAGCCCAACAGCTGGGCAGCGACTGATCTGGTTCACGCTCAGTGACTGTCAGCACCAAGGAACGTACAGGGAGCCCTACATGATGGGCTCGGGGGTGTGGATAACCAAGCACCACGCTGTGCCAATGGCGGGCTAGAGGGTGCGGACAGTGCGCACCAAAGTGAGTGCACACGTACGGCGCCCTCAACAGCAATTGCTGGCGAGCAACAGAAGCAAAGCGAGCATTCGTTCACAATGCCCCCGCACGGTGAGACGGCACACCTGCACATGGCCTAACGGTTTCAGATGACCTTCCTCCCCCCGCTCGCACCCTCACTCTCGCGCTCTCTTTCCCCCCTCGACCACTCCCCCCCAATGCATTCAAACACGAAGGCGAGCAGTGTGTCCGCAATTGTGGACAGTCCTGCTGAGCTGCAGCCTGGTCACACAGACGGACCGCGCCCCGTCTGCAGCACGCCAGGCAGCCTGCATGGTGACCGTCTCCCAAATCACACCTAGGCCTAGCAGGCACACCACCGCAAGCATCGCTGCAGGAGCGTCAAAGTGGTGGCGTGGCTGTCTCAGCGTAAGCGCAAGCGGCTTGACGAACGACGTGCCGAACGACGAGCAATTGTCATTGTCGGGCGGTGCCAGCCCCCTGCCCTCGAGCCCAGATCCAATCCAATCCAAATCCAAACCCGAGGCCCGATCGCATCATCACCACGAGCCCAGCCATGCAGGCCTCACCATCACCCCAAAACATCTCTGGCACGCAGGCACACCTCGAGTGGCTGATCCTGCCAGGCCTCCTTTCCCCCAGCACCAAAAGACTGACTAATCAGATGCCATCGTCCTTGATTCTTCCCCCGTCCTACACCGAAGGACTGACTAATCAGATGCCATTGTCCTTGCCACTCCCTGAGTTGGACGCCGCGCCCGCCCCTGCCGCCCCACCAGCGCTCACGGCCCCACTGCACGCGCTGTCGCACAGCTCCAGCAGCGCCTGAGAGGAGAGCCCCCGGGGCACGGCGGTGGCGGCGCCGCCTTGCGGGCAGTACATGAGTGCCGTGCCGTTGCCCGACGTCTCGTACGTGCACGTGAGGCGCACGCGCGCGGCGTCGCAATCCCACAGCGGGCTGGGGATGCACGACCACTGCACAGCGTGGCGTGGCGGTGATGGCAGTGGCGGCAAAAGCAATGGAGTGGGATGATGATGATGAGTCCACCCGCTATGATGATGATGATGATGAGTCCACCCGCTAGCCGTGGGGCAGCTATCCTCCACTTCCCCATGTCTCCCAGAGCAGCACCAAGCCAGCCCCCGTCTTGCTTACCTGGTTGCCGCACCCCTGCTAGCCGTGGGGCGGCTATCCACTTCCCAACGTCTCCCAGCAGCAGCTGGGACCCCACCACGCCAGCCTCCCTCCCGCGCACCTCGTTGCAGCACCCCTGCACTGGCGAGGGGCTCAGCGTCAGGCCCACCACGCCCACCACGCTGATGCTGATGGCCACAGCCAGCAGCGCCACGCACGACAGCCGCAGCAGCCACTCGCGGCCGTGGCTGTCAATGCCCTGCACACAGCACACATGCAACGCCCACCACTTGAACAGAGAGTGTTTGCCTCCTGGTGCTGCTGACCATGCTCTAACACAGTTTGCTTTGTTGTGAGACCTGGCAACACGCTGAGAGCAGCACCACAGTTTGCGTCCTCAGGCAGTCAGGCAAAGCCAGGCTGGATCAGATGGCCAGTGCGTGCGAAGCGCGTCAGATGAAACCCTACCCGGCGGTTTAGGAGCAGCAGGGCCAGGGTGCTCATGGCGCCGGCCACAAAGCCCACCGTGTTGCACACATTGTCCACAAAGGGCGTGGCGCCTGCGGCAAGCGCAGGGTGAATGAAGGGAGCAACGCCACCGTTTGTCAGCACACGTCTAGGGTGAAGGTAGCAACGCCATGTCATAAGCACTGGGGCAAGAAGCATTCGGCTGCATGGCCTGTCTGCCCCTCCTGCACCACCGTCAGCACTGGCAAGAGGCGACAGCCTGCATTGCCTGCCCTGTCTTGCGCCCCGCCTGCCCCACACACTCGTTGGTGCGGCCTGAAGCTACACACACTCTCGCGCACTGCCCCAAGCGCTCTCACCCATGTAGAGGTTGAGCATGATGACCAGCGCCAGCACCACCCACGAGAGGGCCAGGTGCCTGAAGAGGCGCCAGTGCAGCAGCAGCGCCGCGCACGTGCCACCTGCGCGCCACGCGGCCACACAAGCAATCCACGGTTGGAGGGCGGCAGCCTCTCTCACTGTCAGTGCTCGTGCCAACTGCGTGCTACGTGAAGAGCATGCGCAGGACGGAGACGGCAGGTTTGGGAGCGGCGTCCATTTCACGGAGTCCTGTTTTGGAAGGGGCATGGCGTGCCGTTCAAGCCCATCTTGCTTGCGCAGGCGTGCCAGCCTCGGAGACGCTGCACAGGCCAAATGTGGACGGTTGCTCTCTGGGCAGGCGGCCGAAGCAGCAGCCCTGCAGTGAGCTCCGCAACAGTGCCGAGCCTTGTCCTGCCTCCTCTAGCACGCCCTTACCAGCGTTCTTCTTTCGTTCTGTTCCTTCTTATGAGGCGGCCATGAGAGACAGCCATGCGAGACGGCTGTCAAGCGTGCCTGGCTGGGAGGCGCGGCTCTTGCCAGCCAAAGCGTCGAGCACAGCGCACCTATCAGGCCAAAGATGGGCCCTGACGCTGCCGACGTGATGTAGTCGCCGGCAATGTTGGCGCTGGCCGTAGCGCCGGCCGTGCCACTGACGAGGAACACCACCACTGCAGACGGCAAAGGAGCACGCAGCACGCGTGCCAGCCGGTGCAGTCGACCCGCTGTCCTGCCCGCTGCATGGCTGCTGCATGGGTGTCCTGACAATGACGTGCTGCGTGCGGCGCTGTCGCATGCCGTCCCAGCCGGTGGCTGGGAAGGCGGCCACTCGCACGCACCGAGCTGCCACAGAGTGAGCGCCGTGGACAGGAAGTAGCCAAAGGTCCATAGCGCTGACGTGACGGCCCATATGTGCAGCGTGCCTGCACAAGCAGCAGGCGAATGGCATCGCTGCGGAGCTGCCCGGAGGGTGGCGCCGTGCGCGCCTCGGCGTGTGCACCAGCAAGCTCCTCCAGCTGCTGCCTGCTGCACGCCCTGGCCTGCACCATTGCCCTCTGCCTGCCAGTGCCGTGCTGGTGCTGTAGTTGCAGGGCAACGCGCAGTAGCGCCAGCAGGACCCCGAGTCAATACTCGCCTGCGCATACGAACTGCGAGCTCCAGAGGCGCCACCACTGGTTGCCGCTGCTAATCTTGTACCCTGCTGTCGCCCCCATCTTGACGAGCACGTCCCTGGTGAGGCCGACCAGGGGATTGCCACTGGGGCCAGAGATGGGCGCGAGCTGCCAGTCCGCCGTGAACAGCCCGCCGATGAAGACGCCAATGTAGGCGAGCGTGCATAGCCACATGAGCGCGGAGAGGCTCCTCTTCTCCCAACGCTTCGCGGACGCGCTGGAGAAGTAGAGCTCCGTGTCCTTGGCCTCGGGCCGCACGCGGTACGCGTCCTCGCGCGCCATTGCGCCTTTCTAGGGACTTCTGGAGCGTCCTGGCCTTCGAGTATGACTGGGTGACACCATGTTGCCCCAGACGCAAGTCACGCAAGTCACGCAACGCCAAGCACGCAACGCAACCCACATGCCTTCACCGATGCGCCCCAGCATTCACGGAGGAGCCCGGCGCAGCGGTGCCTGCCAGCAGCTCAATGGCGTGCGCCAGGTACTTGACCGCAGACACGGCGTCCTCAAAGTTGAGGCTGCTCACGGCGGTCCTGGCCGCCTTCTGCGCCTCGCTGATGGCCAGCACCGACGGCTTGTGTCCGGGCGGCAGCGGCGGCAGCATGATCCACCCCGCGCCAGGCGCCTGCGGCGGCGGACCCGGCGGCCCTCCCATTGGCGCCGAAGCACCAGGGCGGTTCATGGTCGAATACGCCGAGGGGGGCTGCTGCTGCTGCTGCTGAGGTGGCTGCTGCTGCTGCTGCGGTGGTGGTTGGTGCTGCCATGAGCTGCCCGCCGGCGGGGGCGGGGGTTGCGCGGGCGGCGGCGCGCCCCACATGGGCGGCGGCGCAGGCCCCGATGAGGGCGGAGGCGCGTGGAAGCTGGGGTGCGCGTCCAGGGAGCCCATGCTGGGATAGCCGCTGCTGCCGCTGCTGTAGTTGTTGGCGGGGGGTGCTTGGGGCGGTGGAGGCGGAGGTGGGGCGGCGGCGGGGGCTGTAGGGGTGTCCTCTAAGACGACCATTGAGATTTGGTGGGCTTGCGCGGCGGTTTCTGAGCCGTCCGGCAGGGTGATGAGGTAGGTGGGGGGCCTGTAAGGATAGGGACGGTGCAGTGACAAGTTGCTCAGTCGTACACGCGGACGCTGCGTGGAGCCCTACCCTGCACAGACGCCTGCGTGCCATCCTAACAGGTGCTAGCACCACCAACGAAGGGGGTCACCATCCCATGCGGTCCCAGCGTGCACACTGCACACACAAACAGAAGCCAGGCTCACGAACCCAACCAAGCCAATGAAACGCGCGCACATACACGCACTCACCATCCCATGCCGTCGTTGACCAGCACCACCTTTACGGGCTGCGCGGGGCCGCCGGGCCGCGCCGTGAAGCTGACGGTGGTGCCCTCGCCCGGTGCTGGGGCCACCTGCATGTCCGTGGCCTGCACGATGCGGTCCTTGAGGGCGATGCGGTACCTGTATCCACACCAAAGCAAGCAGCACGAGTGGTGGTGATGATGTTGGCGACGAAACGAACCTCAAGAAGTGGTCCGTCTCTGTGGTTTGCTACTGAGCACCTCTTTGCTGCTGCACCACCACCCAACCCACCTGAACATGCCGTCCTCTCCCACCGACACCTGGCCCATGGTGCCCCGCTCCTCCTCCGCTCCCGTTCCCACGCCGGCCGTTGCATGGAAGAACACGGGAGAACCGGGCTTGTACCGCTGGCCCGGCAGCTGGCCTGCCGCCGCCGCGACCCCACCTGCGGACATGCGCACAATGCAGTAGCAGGCCGTGTCTGCTGTGCTCAACTGCAGCTCAACTGCGTAAGCATCGCCCTGACAGCTGGCCCGCCTCTGCCGCCGCCGCCGCCCTGCCTTCCCCACCAGACCCAATCAAAGGACCCTCCACAGCTGCTCACGCACACTTGCCGCCACCTCCTCCTCCGCCTACGGCGCCACCCATCGCCCCCCGCCCACCTGGCGTGTCGGGGCCGCCAGACCCAAACGACGGCGCGCTGCTGAGCCCATAGCCCACGGACGACGACGATGCCCCGCCTGCTGGCGGAGGAGGAGCGGCAGGCTGGCCGATGCCTGGCACGCCCGGCGGAGGCGCTGGCGAGGCGTACGTGGCGTTGCTGGGCCCGCCATACGCCTGCTGGGAGTGGTCGCTCGAGGTGGAGGCGCCGCTGGCGGCGTCAAAGGGCCTGGAGCCTGCAATGCCCATGGACGTGAAGGAGCCCGCAAGGTCGCCCTGGCCGTCGTCCGCTGCAGCGCCCGGGGGCACCTCCTCGCCGGCCGAGGGTGGGGCGGTGGGCGCGCGCCCCTCGCGGATGGCCTTGCGGATCTCGGCGGCGCGCCAGAGGCAGTACTTTTGCTTGCCCGTGAGGTCGGCGTCCAGCGGGCTGAACTGGTTGAGGATCTGCGAGCATGTGTGGGAGAATGCACAGGCTTTGGTGTCTCTGCACCTTGAGCCGGGAGGTGCGGCCTGCGCGAGCGGCACGCACGCACGTCGAGGAAGCAGGACGCGGCGTAGAAGCCCTTGGAGGTGCCCGCGTCCGCCTTGCCGAGCCTGTCCGCGCGGTCGGCGTTGGCGAAGACGCGCAGCGCGAAGGCCTCGCAGTGCACCTTGTCCTGGTCCTTGTCGAGCGTGAGCCCCGCCTTGTCCTTCTCCAGGCGCGAAATGGCCGCGGTCACCAGCCCATTGATCTCCTTGGCGCGCTTCGGGATGCTCACTGCCTGCGCGGGCGGGGAGGAGGACCGAGGCAAAGATGCCGAAACTGCGGCAACACGGCAAGAGCAGGAGCTCCAGCGCAAGCATCACCTGCTCGATGGCGTAGAGGCGGCAGTAGTAGGCCACCTTGGGGTCCACCTTCTCCACCTCTTGCGCCCTCTGTGCGTGCGTCCAAGTGCCGGGCAGGTGCGCACGGCCTCATTGTGCATTGCACCGCATTGCCACGGGGCCATGCGCTTGGCCAGCAGAGGAAAGCGCATGGCTGGACCGCTGCTGCTGCTGCTGCTGCTTGCTGCACAGCGCTGCGGGCTGCGACGGCGCCGCACCTGCATGAACGGCAGCACCAGCTTCTTCTGGTCCTCCAGCGGTATCTCCTCCGCCATCTTTGCGAGTGGTGCTGCTCTGAATGCGTGGCTGGACTGCTGGGTATGCCGCTCTGAACGCGTTTGGAGGCGACGACCTTCCGCCATGGCGACCTTTCGCCCTGTCCATGCGTCGCACATGTGGTTGCAACTGCACAACTGGAGGGCGGCTCCTCAACACAGCTCCTCGTCCCTGTCATCTTCAGCCGCGGGAGACGCGGGCCTCCAGCTGCTCCCTCTGCTCCTGGCGCTGCTGCTGCACGTGCGAGAAGGACAGCGCGTGCTGCCGCTCCCGCTCCTGGCGCACGGCCTCGCTCTGCGGGTGGCAGCGCGCGCGTGCGTGCCAGTGTCATTCTGGTTGGGATAGTGGGCTGGCCGCGGCCCGTGTGGTGCCTTGATGACTGCGTGCTATGGCCTGGCCCAACACCGCGCAAGGCTGCGCTGCTGAGTTGGCGCTGCCACTGGGAGCCCTGAGCAGGAGAGGTGCACAGACGCCACCGTGCACCCACGCCACCGACGGCACCGTGCACCCACGCCACCAACGCCACCGTGCACCCACGCCACCAACGCCACCGTGCACCCACGCCACTGACGCCACCGTGCACCTGCACCACCAACGCCACCGTGCACCCGCACCACCGTGCACCGACGCCACCGTGCAGGAGGTGCACGCATGCCACATGCCAAGCCAAGGTGCACGCCGGCCCACGCCGTGCACCCCACACGTGCCACGCGCGTGTCCACCCACCCCATGCAGCCAGCACCGCGCACACCTCCCCTCCTGTGCGTTGCAGGCCGCACTGCACGCGCCACACGCACCATGGCGCGAGATGCGGGACTGCCCTTCTCGAGTTTGCCCCCGGTCGTGCGAGCCTCGTCCGCCATCATCTGCGCGGCGATCTCGACGGTCATGGGCCGGCTGAAGTGCCCCTGGCCCTCCTCCTGGCGGCTGTCCTGCACGCGGGAGGAGCGCAGCGGGGACGATCTGCGACTGCGGCGTTCGCGGCCGCTCAGCAACCCGTGCGATCGAAGGGACTCGCCATTGTTCGCGTGGAGATAGCTCCTGTGTGCGTCTTGTGTTGTTCTGCGCTGCACTTTGGGACGTGGGTGCTGTTGGGTGGCACATTCGGGGTCCCGACAGCTGCAATGCTCGCCGCTGCAGCACGGCACGCTGCAGGCACTGAAAAGATACTCAGCTCGTGTACTGAAGCCGTTGGCGTGACTTTCTGTTACCTGCTCTGCTTCGAAAGTCAAAGCGCATCACGCTGAGCAGGCTGCATCAGCTACAAGTAGCCGCGCCAAGAGAGAACGCGCACCAAATTGTGCACTCAGGAGGACAACAATTCAGCCCGGCGGATTGCCAGGTGCGCTCCCTCCTGCACGGCAATCCGAGTGCACGACAGTCAACGCGCACGGCAAGCAGCAGCAGAGAGCGCACCTTTCGTGCTTGAGCAACCGCACGCTCTGCGCAGGCGAGAATGGGTTGCACTTCGAAGCTACTGCTTCTCCTGCTCCTCGTCGCCGCCTCAGCCACCCTTGGCGCGAACGCGCAGGAGCACCAGAACGCCACAGGTGCGGAGGCAGCCTCTGCTCTGACGTCGCTTCTCCGTGCCAGCGCACGCGCGCAGGCGTGGCGCTAGAGCAGGCTTTGTTTTTTCGTGCCTCGACGCCCGCCACCGATGCACCCAAGCGCGCCCGATGCACCACCTCCTCCGCGCGCAGGCTACACCACCCACGATGCTGCGCCACCTGTGGATTACTCCTGGCCCCCGTCCCCTCACGCGTACCCAATCATGCCATCTCCACCCGCCTATGGCGCCTACCCGCCTCATCCGCCGTACGGCGCTCCACCACCCGCCCCATCGCCCTACGCCACGCCTTACCCGCCCCCTCCCAGGCCCCCTCGCAGCCCCAGGCCCCCTCCGCCCCACAGCCCACCACCCGCGCCATCGCCTCCGCTGCCCACACCCAAGCCCTGCGGCTGCCATTCCCCACCGCCGCCTCCCACCCCCTCCTCCCCTCCCCCTGGCTCCCCTCCTCCCCTCCCCCCCTGCGACACCCCAACCTACCCGCCTCCCCCCTACCCACCTCCTCCTCCGCCACCTCACCCACCATCCCCGTCCCCGTACCCCACCATCCCCGCCCACCTACCACCCGGCTACCTGCTGCTCGCCCCCGTCTACACAGGCACCTTCCAGACCTGCTTCACAATCTGCCAGCTCATGAACCCACCGGCCGCCCCGCAGCCTGCAAGCTACACGCTTGCACACTTTGATGAGGAGGAGGACGGGCAGGGCATGGCGTTTGTGGGCTACCGCAACGCATACGCCACCCGGGCTGACGCTGAGGCAGTCAACGCCGCACTCAAGGTGAGCCAGGGCAGCGCCTTGCCTTGCGCGTGTGGTGTGTGTGCGTGCCCGGCGTCCGTGCGATGCAGCACCAGGCGTCACGCGCGTGTGGCCGTTTGTGCGCCCACCCACCGCTTGCCCAAGCGCAAGCAATCACGAGCGGCCACCTGCGGCAAAGCACGCATGGTCCCACTGTGCGTCATCATGCCGCGCTTGTGCCTCCTCCCTGCTGTCCTTTGCGCAGGTGGTGCCTGCGCTGTGGGCCAATGACAACACAGTGGCCGGCCAGTGCCCCGCCGCCTTTGCCTCGCCACTGCCACATGTGGAGCTGGGCGGCTGCTCCGTCAGCCTGCCATTCCTGTGCGGCCCGCCCGCACCAGAGCCCATGCTGCTGTGAGCAAGCTGCTGTTCCCTTCGCCAGCCTCTTGATCAGTCATTGATGCACGTAATTACACGTGATTGCCGCTTGGTATTGATGAGTTCTGAAGGCCCTTCTTACGGCCTGCTTGATTCACCGTGAGCATCTGCCGCAGCGTGATACGGCCACCTGTCCTGATGGCGTTCCGACACTCTGAGCCCGGTGACAGATTCATCCGCTCTGGTCTGGGGCCTAAGCGCACACACACACACTGCTCGTCCCTGCTGCCTTGGCGCTGTGGCTGGCTGCCTCGTTGTGCAAGCGACGCGCGCCTACCGCACCGACAGCAGCTTGACCTCTGCCTGCCATGGCACAGTCGCTCGCTCCTCATTGCTGTAGGCACCCGTTGAACCCGTGCTGCTAACCAGCGCACGACCTCTGCACGACGACCATTCGTTCCATCCTCTGCACCCATGCAGTCTGCTTGCCCTCTTCTTCCGCCCTGCCATCACCACCAGGATGCAGCTGGCTAGCGAAGGCCTGCTGAACAGGACGCGCAGCAGCACCTGGCGACCACGCACTCCTGGCCAAGGGTTGCCTGCCCCAGCACCCGGCGCCTGCGGACGTGGTGGGCCAAGTGATCAGAGGGCGGTCAGCAGCTGAGCGGTTCTCCGACACCAGGCGTGCAGGCGCTTGCCAGGGCGCCCACAGCCTGCGCCACCCCAAGCCGCGCGCAGGTGCGCCCCTCGCACTGCCCCACACCCACCGCACACCAAGCAGCAGGCACGGTCAGGGACCCAAAGAAACACCAGGCGTCGCACTGCTGCCCGCTG
>QAXK01001544.1:0-10822 GCA_004335735.1 Chlorella sp. KRBP
AGCAGCAGCGTGCCGTTGACGATGGTGGTGTTGGCGCGACGGATTACCAGCGGCGGCATGCCCGTGAGCTTGAGCGTCTTGACCATGGTCGTGGTGGTGGTGGGGTTGTTGCTGGTGCCCTGGCCGGTGGTGAGCGGCACGTCGACGAGTTGCGCGTCCGCTAGGCCGAGGGTCTGGTGCTGCAGGTCGACGATGAGGTGGGGCAGCGTGGTGTCGGTGGCGGGCTCGGCGAGCAGAGCCGCCAGCTGCCGAAGCGACAGCAGCCCGCTGTGGCCGCCCTTGAGGCTCACGCGCGCCGTGCGGGCGTGCGTGTCGGCGGCGGGGGGCACGTCGGCGCGGGGGCGGGGCGCCGCTGGGGCAGCCAGGGCGGCGACGGTGGCCTCGTCCTTGGCCTCGCCAGTCGTGGGGTTGTTGGCGGCGGTTGGGGTGGCGGTGCTGTCGTCGCCGTCAGTATTGTCGTCGGAGATGGCGGCGGAGGACGAGGAGGTGTAGTAGGGCTTGGCGATGGCGGTGGCACGGATGCGTACGCTGCCAGTGGGCGTGTTGTCGTCTGCGGCCGCCGCGCCCTCCTGCTCCTCCTCCTGCTGCTGGTCGTCACCCTCCTCCTCCTCGTCCGACTGCAGCTCCGATGCGCCAGTGGCGGGGACTGGCACGGGCCAGGCGCGCACCACGGCCGGCACGTGGCCGCTGCCGTTCTGCTTCTTGACCGACAGAGCGCTCGCGAGCGCGGCGGCGGTGGCGGCCGTGGCTTGCGTGGGCGTGTTGCTGCCGCTGTCGGAGCAGCGAGCCAGCCCTCCCGACGGGCGCACGCTGAAGAGCTCGTTGTCGCACACGAGGCCGTCGCGCGGCGCTGGTGCCGCGAGGGGCTCGCCGCCGGTCGAGGGCGCCGTGAGCGTTGAGGTGGCCGAGTGGCGCGCGGGCAGGGCCGGCGCGAGGTGGTGGTGCAGGTTGGGGGTGGAGGTGGAGGTTGGGGCGGTGACGGCGAGCTGGTCGCAGAGGAGCAGCAGCTCGGCGGCCGTGGGGCGGGAGGCGGGGTTAGCGTTGAAGCATTGGGTGAGGGTACGGGCCAGGCGGTCGGGGAGCGGGTGGGTGGTGGTGCTGCGGCTGAGCGTGGGGTAGGGTGCGGTGTTGCTGCTGCTGGCCTGCGCGGGTGTGTAGGAGGGGGCAAGGCGTGTGTCGTGTGTGAGTTACTGCCAGGGCACCAGCGTGTTGCTGGCTTGACATGCTGCAGAGCGGGCCAGGGCATCAGCGTGTTGCTGGCTTGACATGCTGCAGAATTCTGCATGCTGAGCTCAAACCAGCGCAGCAGTATGGGGTGGCACGCACCTGGCAGGCCTGCTCAAAGGTGGCCAAGTCGTCCCATGGGCGGCGACCCGTCAGCAGGTGCATGAGCAGGGCGCCGACCGCCCACATGTCCGACTGGGGCGTGACCTTGGTGGCGCCCTGGCCGTCCTCCTTGGTGGTGGTTTGGCCGTCATGGGCCAGGTCTTGCTTGAGGAGCAGGGTCGCCTTGAGCTGCTCGGGGCTCCTGCGGGGTGAGTGTGTGACGTGATCATCATGGGGAACCAGTGAGTCATGGGCTCGCAACAGCGTGGAGGGGTTGCAGCAAAAGTGCGTGCTGCAGGGCTGATTTAGCGGTGCGAGCGTGTGGGGCGTTGGCAGGCAGCAGGCCCTTTGTTAGGGATCACTCACATGTAGCGCCATGCGGCCTGGTCGGTGGAGGCGGTGGGCTGCAGGGCGGGAGAGGAGGCGTCCAGCAGCTGGAAGAGGGTGGGGGTCACGGCGGCGCAGTCAGACAGCACCTGCACGCACGCGGCGGCAACATGACAGGGGGACAGGAGGAGCGAGCGCAGCAAGAGGTGAGCCATTGTTGGTGGTGTCAGCGTAACGTGGCCACCGCCAGCAAGCAGCAGCACTGCCGGGACCTAATATTGTTGCCTGGGCAGCACTATACGCGTACACTCTGATTATTATCTATCTGCTTGCCAGAGATGGCCGCGCCAGATGTAAAGCTCGACACACACGTACTCTACAACAGCACTATATGCGCGCGCACACACACACTCACCGCCTGGCCGTTTCCTGCCAGCAGCACGTTGGCGGGCTTGATGCGCTGGTGCGCGAGGCCCTTGCCGTGCAGCGCCTTGAGGGTGCGCAGCACGCTGCCGGCCACGGACAGGGCCTGGGACAGGGGCATGGCGGGGGCGCCTGCACGACGACGCACGCACGCAAGGGCAGCAAGCGCTGGCAAGCGCTGGTGAGTTGCTGGCGCGTGGGCAGTGATGAGATAGGAAGAACGGCAAGGCGAAGAGAGCCAAAACGAGCACTCACCAGCTGCACAAAGTGCGTCGCCCAGGCTGCCGAGTGGGTAGAGGCGCGTCACCAGGCACACGCAGCCCTTGGCCGGTCCAGAGGCGGGCATGCACACGCCCAGCTGCTCGCTCAGGCCGTTGCTGCTGCTGGGACGCGCCTTGGCCGCCTGCAGCTCCTTTGCCAGCACCGCCATGAGCGCGGCGCTGTGCTCGGCGGTGGAGGAGGGCGAGTCGGGGGACAGGTCGCCGCTGCTGGCCGTGATGGCCGTGGTGATGGCCGTGGTGCCAAAGCTGCTGCTGCTGCTTGCGGTGGTGTTGTCACGGCGGTGGTGGGGGCCGCTCTTGGGGGTGGTGGTGAAGGTGGCGGGCAGGCGAATCACCTTGACAGCTACTGGCGTTGGGCCGGCAGCTGCTGGCTCGTCCGCGCTGCTGCTGGTGCTCACAAAGGACATTGGGCTGTCCGCGCCGCTGCTGCTGCTGCTGCTGCTGTTGTGGGTGTCCAGGTGGCCGGCCCAGCTGGTGGTGGAGATGCCGAGTGAGGTGGGATTGCTGTTATGGTCGTCGAGGGCGGCGGCGGCGTCCGATGGCAGGCGGTGGAGGAGGGTGAGGCTGTCAGCGGGCAGCACCAGCGCCATGGTTGCGTCCAATGGCGCAGAGCTGCTGTTGTTGTTGCTGCTGCTGTGCTTGGTGTTGGTGCTGGACACCTTGACGGGCTGCAACGGTACTTTCACATCCGTCGTAAGTCCGCGTGATCCAGCGATGGGCGCGAGAGGCGAGCGCGCGGTGGCCAGGCGCTGCTTGGCCATCTTGCTGCGAGCCTTGTGTTGGCTCCGCAGGGTGGTGGGGTGGGCTAGCTTCAGTCAAGGCCGCCGCCGAGCCGTGGGGTGGGGCCGCTGAGCTAGGGAGAGAGCGCGCAGGTCAATGAAGCGCGCTGCCTGCAGCCTCTGTCTACGCTGCTGCCGCTGCTGCTGTGCACGCGTGTGTGCACGCGCAGATGTGTGCTCGCCCTGGCTGTGGGGCCCCTCCTCTCATCCCCACCCCACCTCGGGCGTTTCTCTGCACATGCTGAGGATGGGAGAGAGCAGAGCGAAACAGCACAGCAAAAGAACCGTCGATCGCGAGCCGCGATCACCTGTGGTCAAGGTCAACATTTTGACCGTGCGGTGCTTAGACCGACCTGCGCGGGCATTCCGCACGGATGGGGAGGCGGGCCGCTCTCCAACGGGGTGGGAACTTGAGTCATGGGTGAGACGCTAGCTGGAGCGCGCTCTGGCTAAACAGCAATGGGCCTGGGTGCAGAGGAACAGCGGGAGGCGACAGGGCCAGCAGAGCAAAGGCAGCAGATCACGGAACATGGTCAGCTGCACACGTAGCTTGGGCGCAGATGTGCTTGGGCGCACAAGCGGGCGGCACAAGTTGCCACAGGAGCTTGAGATCTCACTGCGCAGCGCAACTTTGCCCAGGCAAGCTGTGGTACCGTACGCGTACCATCATCCCGCGCCATCAGCTGGCTGCAAGCGCATCAGGCCATTACCGAACAGCCGCACCACCAGCACCACCACCAGCACCTCCGGCCGCTCCGGCCGCCGTGCACACCCTAGGGCGGCCGGCGCCGCACCATCAGGACCAGCAAAGCAGCCAGAGGAAGAGCAGGCAGCACCACACTGTGCTGAATCAACACTATGGTCGGCATCCAGGAGCTCGGAGTAGAGACGCAGGACTTTGGTCAGAGCACCACCTCGACTGCGCGGGTGCACCTCGGAGGGCCGCGCCGCTTGGTGAGCTCCCGCAGCTGCTGCTGCCCTGATTGCAGCGACCGCCCAGGCGCGCTGCCATCACAGGCTCCCGATTCGCGGCGTTGCGCTCTCCAACGCCCACATCGCTCCTCACCGCAGCTCCTCAAGCACAATGCGCCGAGCAACGCGTGCATCGCTGAGCTGTCCACCGCGCGGACGCCAGGCCTCACGCTCGGCTACAACTTCCTGAGCAAGGTAGCGCGTCCCTCACGGTCTCGACAGGTCAGCACCATCACCTTGTGGCGCAGGAGAGCAAGCAGCTGCTGCTCCACACTGCAGGACGTATTCGTTGAGCTCAAGAACAAGCCCACAAGGCTGGGCTCGCTCACCGTGAGGCAGAGAGTTCCATACCAGAAGCTCTACCTCATCCCGTCGCCAGAGGTCAAGGCAAGCGCTCTACCTGAAGCTTTGCTCTCATTGCGCTCTCGATGTGGCATCTCACGCAGTGCAGCCGCAGAGCCAACATTGGCATAGCGCGTGCTGGGAGGCGCCTGCTCGGGATGAGGCACCACAGCAG
The DNA here is from genome assembly GCA_004335735.1 of Chlorella sp. KRBP. NCBI lineage: Eukaryota > Viridiplantae > Chlorophyta > Trebouxiophyceae > Chlorellales > Chlorellaceae > Chlorella > Chlorella sp. KRBP. Next base: position 4,626 of record QAXK01001544.1, read on the forward strand.
CAAACTCTGCGACGCTGCTACAATGCCTGTGCAGCTTGCCGTCAAGCCCATCAGCCTGCCAGGCAAGCTCCGGGCCGAGACCACGCTCACCTACGACTTCATGTTCTCAGCAGGTGCGGCGCGCGTCTGTTGGGAGCATCTGCTGGGGATGTTTGCAGGGCGCACGGGTGCTTTGGGCAGCAGTAGCTCACCAGCAGTGGGCAAGAGTTGGGATGCATGTGCGGTGGACGCCAGCAGGCACGAACCAGCAGGCTTCGCAGCGTTCGCCGAGGCCAGCACACCATCCCAGGGGTGTGCCTGCAGCTGGCCCGCTCAGTGGCGTGACGGCGTGTTGTGGTGGTGGTGGTGGTGGGCGCAGGCACGGTGCAGCAGGACCTCATCCTGCGGGACCGGTACAAGGCCAGCGTGACGGCAAACAGCAAGACGGTGAGCAGGTGGTGGCAGCGGACGCAGGCTCTGCGCTCCCACATGCTGGCCTCGCAGCTAGCCTGGCTCCAAGCGTCACCAGCCAAGCCCTCTGGGACGTCACCAGAGCTCTTGCCCAGCCCTGTTGCCCTTTCCCGCACCTCCCGCCACCCGCAGGGCCCCCGGGGCGCCAGCCTGCTGCTCAACGCCAAGACCAGCCTGCTCACCTACGTGGGCCTGTCGCTGTCCGTCCTTCACACCCGCAGGGCCCCCGGGGCGCCAGCCTGCTGCTCAACGCCAAGACCAGCAGCAGCCTGCTCACCAACGTGGGCCTGTCGCTGTCGCGTGCCAGCGGGCCCGTGCTCAAGGCCGAGGGCAACGTGCTCAGGGGGGCCAGGGCGGTGCGGGTCAAGGCGGACGTGCAGCTGCAGGGCAAGGACACGCGGATTGAGGTCAGCCCACCTGCCATCAACAAGTGAGTGTGGGGTGTGGAGAGGGAAAGAGGGAGGGAGTGAGGGCGGGTGGGAGGGTGCATCTGAGCATGGTTCTGGCACGCGCTGCAAGGGATGGAAGCGACCCTGCAGCGGTGCTGTGTGTGCAGCGTGCGGTTGAGCCTGCTTACCCTGAAGTGTGTGCCTGGGTGCGACGTGAAATGTGGCTGGTGCCTGCAGGCTGCGGCTGAGCCTGCTTAACCTGCAGCGTGCTCTGATGCGGCGTGAAATGTGGCTGGTGCCTGCAGGCTGCGGTTGAGCCTGCTTAACCTGCAGCGTGCTCGGATGCGGCGTGAAACGTGGCTGGTGCCTGCAGGCTGCGACTGAGCCTCACGTGCAGCATGAGGACCACGGACAAGCAGCGCAAGCCCTCGGTGATCCTGGGCGCCAAGGTGGAGCTGCAGTAGGCACGCACGCCATGCAGCATGTTAAGAGGTGCTTGCTTGGCGAGGCCTGCCTGGCGATCTTTTGTGACGGCCACAGCATCATGACACCCTGTGTCCCGCCTGTCCCGCACGCTGAGGAGGCCGTCAGCGCCTCCCACACGACTGGGCAGGGTTGTGGGCGCCCTCACCTCATGCAGGGCAGCGTATAGCAGCGGCCGGCTGATGGGGAAGTGTTTGGACCTTCTGCACGGCTCAGGAAGTGGTTGCCGTTTTTGTGTAACCCCGTAGGTGCGGGTGCGCCGTGGCTTCCTAAGCATGATGGAAGACATTATTATGAGTGATTCGCTGTCTGAGGCCAGTGACTTGACTTTTGGGGCGGACGAGGTGACGCTGTAAGGCCAACACCTGCTATTTACACTTTTTTGCCCTCTGGTGACGCTGCGTTGACTCTGCCCTTGGGTGCACCACCGTGGCCATGATGGGGCTGCTGCTGCAAGAGGCGTTGAGCACCATGGTTGAGGACCATTGCGCCATGACGGGCAGCGGATGCGAATGCTGGAGAGAGAGGCACTGCTTGCACATTGGTGCCAACCAGAAGTCACTTCCACAGGCGGCCAAGGTGACACGTCCCATTCAACACGAAATCCCACCCATCAGTCAGTCATTGAAGCCGCACAGCAGCAGGTAGTACTCCTCGTTCCACTTATGGCAGGGCACCACCACCCACAGCCGTGGCCGCTCGCCCAACTTATCCACCCGCTCTCCCTGCTGCTGGCACGGCGTGGGCAGCGGGCTCCCGGGGACCAGCGCCACACCACTGGCGCACCAGGCCCTCCAGGTTGCCATCCAACCGCAGCCCTGCTGCCACCACCGCCGCAGAGGCCTCACGTCGGACATTGCCCCCAGAACACAGCTCCCATGCTGCTACTGCTGCTGCTGCTGCTGCTGCTGCTGCTGCTGCTGCTGCTGCTGCTGCTGCTGCTGCTGCCCCAGGCAAACGGCCCCACACCGCCACTCCCCCAGCCCACCCTTGGTGCCTGCACCTTTGCTGGCTGCACGGCCATCCACTTGTCAAACCAGGTGCAGTTTGCAAGCCTGACACAGTGCAGACAGCGCCCGCAGGGTAGCCTTCCCCCCTCCCCCCAAGTACAGTGCCACAGTTCATGAAGCCTCTGGCTAAAGGCAGGCAGGGAGTGCGGAAAAGAGGGACCGCTCGCTCGCAGCTCTTTGCCATGGCTTGTGTGCCAGTGGCCGCATGCCCAAGCACCGAGACCCCAATCGCGCAATTGGATACCAGAAAGTTCCAAAAAAGCGCCAGTTTCAGATGAAACTCCTTGCGGTGTGGTGCAGGCATATGTGCATGCAAAAGAAAGGAAGGCGGCGACACACAGCATAGTATGTACAGCAAAGCAGCATGTGTGCGCTCAGTCATTCTAAGCTTCAGTTGACCTTTGGGGTTAACACCTGGCCAGAGTTCTAAGAGCGTGCCAAGGCGGCCACATAGCACGCCCAAACACACACCAAAATGAAGGAATCTGCCCGTGCACAGATTGAGAAGCACTACTGCCATGATCCACCACCACACCACCCTGCACGATGGAAAGTGCTTGTCCAGAAGTCTACACAGCCTCCAGGCGGCAGGCATGCGGCACGTTGCATCCCATCCCTGCGCGTGCAAGCAAAGGACCCCAGACTGCCCCACCCAGCCCCAAGCCCGCGCCTCTCTCCCTCAGGCTCGCCCCGTCACGCTCTTCCTACAGCTGCCTCAGGCACCTGCAGCTCCGCGCCCTCCCTACAGCTGTGTGCGAGAGGGGCTCGCATGGCACGCCATGCCCGAACGGCTGTGCGCCCCTGTGCGCCCATGCCATAGCTGCTACAGCTTCGTGTCCAGTGCAGAGATGCGCGCCTGGATGCGCCGCTCAATCTCCCGCAACTGAGCCGCCGTGGCAGGCTGCTGCCCCACCGGCACCCTCAGCCCTGACGGCGACAGCCGGTCGCGCTGAGCAGCCGACTGCGCAGCCGTGGCGGGCTGCTGCTCAGCCAGCATCCGCTGCCCCGGCCGCTCATCCACACCCACAGGCTGCGCGACAGGCCCAACCACAACCGGACGCGCAACAGCCGCCCCAACCGCGTCCCCTACCCCACCAGCGTCGCCACCGCCACCGCCACTGCCGCTGCCGCTGTCCCACACCACCGCGCCAGGCACGGCCACCGGCTGCCGCACCGCTGCACGCGCCGCCGCCGCAACTGCCGCCTCACCCGCACCCGTATGCAGCTCACCAGCCTGCCGCTGCTTGTGCTGCTGCTGCTGCTGCTGCTGCTGGGCGCGTTGTCGCTTCCGGGACCCCAGCACGCTCAGTACCTGCCCCCGCAGAGCTGCTAGCTCACCCTCCTCCCCATCTGACTGCCCTCCTGCTCCTACTCCTGCGCCACCCACCGCCCGCTGCCGCCTGACGCCACCATCTTCCTCCTCCTCCTCCTCTGGCCCATCACCACCCATGCCAAACCCAATGTCCATCGGCGTGACTTCTGTCACCACGGCTGTGACGTTTTTACTGCCTCGCCCGCTCAAAGACGCACGCGCCGCTGCAGCAGCAGCAGCGCTGCCGCCGCTGGCCGCCTGGCGGTGCAGCGACACCATGGCGTCCGCCCTCGGCGCAAGCCCTAACTGGGCCTGCTCCTGCTCAGCGCCGTTGCAACTGCCGTTACCGTTACCACTGCCCTGCCGGCAGGGCTGCTGCGCCCTTGGATCCTCCTGCAGCAGGGCTGCCAGCTTGGCAAGCTGCGCCTTGATGTGGCGCTCGACGCCCGCGAGGGCGCTGCTAGGGTCTGCTGCGTGCTCCTGCCCTTGGCCCACACCCTCGCCGCGGCTTGCACTTGCCACGATGCCCCCATCCACATCCATCCAGGTGCGGGCGGAAGCGACGGCGGCGGCGGTGACAGCGGCGGCGGCGGTGGCAGCAGCGGAGGCGGAGGCGGAGGGCCCAGAGAAGGCAGGGCGTGAGTAGGCTGGCGGTGCGGGTACGGGCACAGGTGCAGCCACTCTGTGCTCAGCGCTCGCACGGGCGGATGGGGTGGCGGGGAATGCCCATGGTAACGGCGTTCCTGCTCCCACCCTCGCACCTCCGCCCTCCCCACCACCGTTGCCGCTCGCACGGTCACGTGGAAGCAACAACAACATCGCTGCGGCAGAGGGTCCGTTTGCAGCGTGGGAGGAGGCAGCAGCAACCTCCTCCTCCTCCTCTTCCTGCTGCTGCTGCTGCTGCTGCTTCAGTCGCAGCTCCAGCTCCTGGTGCAGGCGCATCAGCTCATCTCTTTGGTCCGCGATGCGTTGAGCTAACCCCACCTGCTGCTGAATGCCCTGCTGCTGCTGTTGCTGCTGCTGCTGCTGCTGCTGTTGGTGCTGCTGCTGTTGGTGCTGCTGAGAATATACCAGGCTAGCAGGCGCTCCCACCTGTTGTTGTTGTTGCTGCTGCTGCTCCTCGCTAGCAGCCGTGATGCGCACCAGATCAGCCAGAATGCCCTGGACCTTGGAAAGCAACGCACGGCCCTTGGACGACCGCTGCCGCAGCACCCGCTGCTGCTGCACCCCACCGCCACCGCCTCCATCGCCGCCGCCGCCGCCCTCCGACGCCGCCGATCCGGACGCAGCGTGCAAAGCGTGCGCAGCATGAGGGGGATCACGTGATCCGCTGGATCGGGTGCTCAGTAGGGTGGAGGCGGCAGCAGTGGCGGACGTCTTGTGGCGAAGCAGCTGTCCAGAAGGTGAGGAGGAGGGGAGGATCGGCTGCGGGGTGCTGGTGCGGCTCTGCAGCGACCTGCTGGCCAGCCCGCCTGCGCTGGCGGGGCCAGGAAGCTGGGAGGAAGCTGAGGTGCGGGAGGGCGGAAGCTGTGAGGAAGCTGCTCTCTGGAACAGCACAGACAGCCCCTCCTCCTCCTCACTGATCGCAAACGCCGCTCCACCAACAACAACAACGCCACCGCCACCGGCAGCACCACCTCCAACACCGCCAGCACCATCACTTTTCCCATTGACATTACTGCCACCAGTCTTGACGGCGATTGCGGTGGGCGCTGACCAGGGTCGTGTGCCGCTGCTGCCAGCCCCCGCTGCCGTCTCGGCAGCACTACCAAGGCTGTCGCCAACCAGCGCATCGCCATCGCCAGTCCTGCGTCCTTGCCCCACCACCGAGGAGCCTTCGGCTGAAAGGCCTAATGATCCTGGGACGGGTACGTGAGGAGAGGCCATGGCAGAAGCGGAGGTCTCGGGGTGTGGAGTGGTGGGGTCGAGCGCTGCTCCGGGGAGCGGTGGGACAGACTGAACGCCATGCGGCGTGTGGTGGCGGTGATGCTGCTGCTGCTGGCAGAGATTTGCAAGGGCGGAAGCAGCACCCAGGAGTGGCGGTTGCTGCTGCAGCGGAGGAGGAGGAGGAGGAGGAGGAGGTGAGGCAAAGGGTATGCGGCGAGGGTGGTGCGTGGTGGTGGTGGTGGGTGGCGGCGGGGCGGGTTGAAGTGGGTTGGCGCGGTTGGTGAAGCTGCGGCTTGTTTGCAGGTCGGACTGGAGCGAGTCCATCACTGCCATTTGCTGCTGGTGCTGCTGCTGGTGCTGCTGCTGGTGCTGCTGCTGGTGATGCTGTGAGGAGAAGGGAGCAGCGGACTGCAGTTGCTGCTGCTGCTGCCGCTGTTGGTGTTGGTTTGAAGACGAGGAGGGAGAGGGCGCTGGCTGGCTCAGGCGTGGCAGCAGCCGCCCCGCCCCACCACCACTCCCACTGCCTTCCTGCCCCTGCGTCCCTGGCAGACAAGCAACAGGCGCCGCCGCCGCTGATGACACGGGAGCACGATTTTGCACCTGCGGCAGCCACCCGGGCTTGCCAGAAACAGGACCGGCGTTGCTGCCCTGTTGCTGCTGCTGTTG
>QAXK01001546.1:0-12101 GCA_004335735.1 Chlorella sp. KRBP
GCCGCATACAGAACAGGCCGATTTGGGTACGCACCGATGGGTGCACAACATGTGTGCGAGGCTTGATTTGCATCTGGTTTCTTTTGGATGCCGCAGGGGTATAGCAGATGTCCCGCAGGATTATGTGCACCATGTGCAGCAGCATTCGTGTCCATACACAATACAACACAGTGTGACGCATGTCTGTGACATGTCTGCGAATTGTGGGACCATCTGTTTCCCGTAACTGGCTCCACCAGATGTAAAGCTCGACACACACACAAGAATAAATCGTGATGGGTGTGCGCAGGCGCATGCATCGCCTGCACCGGGGGCGGAAAAGGCCGCTGCCGTGCTGATGGGGTCGGCGTTCCAGGGCGAGACGGCCATCATGCGGCTGCTGTTCAACGGCCACGTGGCGTCGCGCATGGTGACGGCGCGCCTGCTGCACTACCTCATGTGCCGCTGCACCGGTGAGCGCTCTGCATGCAGCTAGGCTTAGGGCTCGGGTCAAGGTTTCCGCTTGAGTTGAGCGTCCGCTCATGTGCCGCTGCACCAGTGAGCGCTTTGTGTGCCTGTTGTTGGTGAGGAGCACTGACGTGCTGGTTGCGCTGGCGATGCAGAAGTGCACCATGCCGCTGTACTGGCGTCAGGTACTGTGGGCTAAGTGACTCAGGAGCACAGACGCCTTCCAACGCAACGCCTTGCCTAATGTCGCCATGACCACCCCACCCCACCGCAGGTCTGGGTGGGTTCGCCACGCCTGCCGCACCAGCTGCACCTCCACCCACCACCACCACCACCACCACACCAGGCGGGGGCACGGCCCCCACAGCAGCAGCAGCTGGCTCACCCGTACCTGCAGCGGGCGCCGGTGCTGCTGCTGCAGCTGCTGCCACCGACGCATCGCCCGCCGCAGCAGCGGCGGCCGCAGCGACTGCGGCTGGAGCTGCAGAGGCTGAGACTGGGCTTGGCAGTGGAAAGGGTGGCGGAGGAGGCGGCGGGGGCGGCAGCGCAGCGAAGGGCACAGCGGCAGCGGCGGCGGCAACGCCGTCTGTGCAGGGGCATCACATGCGCAGCGCCATGGTGCTAAGCGACGCACCTCTGCAGGGCGCTTCGCTGCGTTCGGCGCTGGCGGCCTACCAACCGAATCTGTTGGTGGAGCCGGGGCTGGCGTTGCAGCAGCAGCTGAGGCAGCAGCAGCAGGGCGGTGTGGGCGCGGGTGCGGGTTCGGGTGCAGGTGCGGGGCAGGAGGAGGGCATGGGGCGTGCGGTGAAGGAGGCACGGTGGCTGACGGGGAGGCAGCTGTGGCGGGCGCTGCCGCTGAGCATCGCGCTGCAGGTGGGTGCGGGCAGTCGAGGGTGCAATGTTTAGGGCTTTACTGCATGCATGGCTCGACAGGTTGCTGGCGCAGTAGGCCGTCGCTCTCCCAGCATCACTAGTGGTATTGCCAGATGAGGGAAGCTGCTGCACAGCTGCATGTGAAGCTAGCATGCATCTGTCTTGCCGTGCTGCCATGTGCACATCACACGGCACACGCATGTCACACGTCCCGCAGCACGAAGCTAACGAGCAAGCAAGTGCACGCGTGTGCTGCTGCACACTGCGCACACACATACATAGGTGGCGTACGTGCACTGGCGTGAACTCTGCTTGGCGAGGCCTGCCAGGCGATCTTTTGTGACACGGCTGCAGCACCACGACACCTGTCGTGAACGCCATGCCATGATGATGATGATGATGATATGCAGGTGGTTGGGGTTGCCAGCGTTGAGCCGCGCCTCCAGAGCCTGCTCAAGGCGGGTGCCACTTTAGGCGACCTCCCGCCCGACATTCACGCCGAGCTCTTCCCCTCTGCTGCGCACCGGCGGTTCGCAAAGGTGCTCAAAGCCCTAGAGGACATGCAGCTGGTGGAGGTTTCTGCCACGCAGTTGGTCGGTGATGGTGGTGCTGCTGCTGCTACTACCAGGGAGGGTGGCGGCAGGGAGGCCACGCCGGTTGGTGGTGGGGAGGAGACGGAGGAGGAGGGTGGGGCGGGAGGAGGAGGCGGAGGTGGTGGAGCGGGAGGGAGAGGGGGAGGGGGGCTGACGGCGGGACTGCAGACGGCGGCGACGGACGCTGCGCGGGCGCAGCTGCGTAAGCAGCAGGTGACGGTGTACCGCATCGCAGCAAAGGGTGAGTCATGATTGGTGCAGCTCTGCAAACGGCCTGGCCCCTGGCCCCTGGCTGCTGCTGCTTTCTGATCACTTCACTGCACCTAACACACGTCTTGATACTGTATGAGTTGAGATAATGCTGCTGGCTGGTGCCAGCAGGACCTGTTTCCACAGGGACTTTTTCCTCACAAATTTGCGCCTCTGCCCTGAACCTCGGCTTGCCAACAACAGGCGTGATTGAGCGCCCTCCTGCCCCCGCGCCCAAGCCGCGCCGCGCCGCCTCAAAGCACGCACAGCACGACGGAGCCGCCGACGCCGACGCTGACAACAACAACAACAACAACAACAACAACAACAACAACAACAACGCGGGTGACGGAGACGCGGCGCCTGCTGCTGCGGCGGCGGCGGCGCCGGGGGCGGCAGAGCAGCGGAAAGGCGAGGATTCGGCGGAGGATGATGGCGGTGACCAGCCCAGCCCGCCCCCCGCCAAGCGTCAGGCCGTAGGGGCGGGTGGCGATGTCGCTGGGGTTGAGGGTGGGGAGGCTCGTGGCGCGACGGGCGGGGAGCGGGGGCGGGGCAGGGGACGGGGGAGGGGGAAGGGCCGGGGTGGGAAGGGCGGGCGGGGCGGGGGCGATGCTGCGGCGATGCTCGGTGTACCGGATGTGGTGGCGGAGGTGGGGGATGTTGGGGAGGAGGGGGCGATGGAGGAGGGGGCGGCGGGGGGGCGAGGGAGGGGGCGGGGAAGGGGCAGGGGCAGGGGGCGGGGCAGGGGAGGTGGTAAGGGGGTGGCGAAGGAGCGGAGCCAAAAGTGGCTGGCGGAGCGTGAGGCGGAGGGGGGTGTGGCGCCGCGGTTTGAGCGGGTTGAGTTTGATCTGACGACGGCAGAGGGGCTGGATGCGTACTGGGTGGCGCTGGAGCAATGGTTCCTGCAGTGAGTACTGCATGATGCGTGACTGATTTGCATGCATGAGCTACTGGGTGGCGCTGGAGCAATGGTTCCTGCTGTATGATGCGTGATTGATTTTGCATACAGTGTGCTCCATTAGCGCACCAGGAGCCAGCCTTCTGGTTGCGGTGCGCATTTGAGTCTGTGTGAGGGAGGCTGTGCTCCATTACTGCTCTCCAAGTGCTTGCCTTCAACAGCTGATGCGTGGCTGCGCGAACATGGAATGCACGCGTGTGCGTGCAGGCGCAACGTGGACGAGAAGATGCTGTGCTTCCCAGCCAACGGTGAGACTCTGGTGGGCACCGTCTTGCATTGCATTAAGGGAGGAAACGGTAGCACTGGCACCTAGGGCCACAGTGGGTGATGACAGCCGTAGGGGAAGCAGCACACGTTCGTCTCCCCTGCCATTCTCTCCCCAAGGAGTTTAGTTACCTGTGTGTTGTTGCGGTGGCTTTTAGCTTCTGGCGGTGTTTTCCCGTACGCAGTGGTGGCCGAGCCCAGCCCAGACCTCCGCATGGCACGAACCTCACATTAGGGCTCACCCATTCCATACCCCGTGTTGCTGCATGCAGGTGGCCCAGCCCTCCGCACGGCACGAACCTAACGTTAGGGCTCACCCATTCCACACCCCGTGTTGCTGCATGCAGAGGTGTTGGAGGTGGCCCAGCCCTCCGCATGGCACAACCCTCGCGCTGGCGTGGGCGCCATCACCTGGCTGCAGCTGTCGGCGGCTGTGCAGGACTTGGTGGCTTCGCACAGCCAGGTGCAGCACGGGCACGTGGACGACTTGGCTCGGCAGTATGGTGTGGAGCGAGCTGCGGTGAGTGCATGGGCAGGGCTGGGTTAGGGCCTGGGCTCTGGGACAGCATGCATGCTTTCGCCTCACGCCTCTCTCCTTTTCCCACTCCCTCACACCCTCGCTCTCACGCACGCACGCACACACTCACTCACTCACTCACTCACTCACTTGCTCACTCACACACACACACACTCACTCGCTCGCTCACACACACACACACTCACTCGCTCACTCACTCACTCACAGGCGGAGAGGCTCGTGCGCGAGGCGCTGCGTCGGCAGCTCAGCGCACACGGCGTGCGTGGCAAGGACACGATCGCCAAGGAAGTGCAAGCGGCCATCAAGGCGCCCCGCCCCACCCCCACCGAGCCCAAGCGTCGCGGCAGGCCGCCCAAGCGCAAGGCTCCCGACCCCTCCGATGCTGAACTGGCAGCATTGCAGGCGGCGGGGGCGCAGGCGGAGGCGGGAGGGGAGGCGGATGGAGAGGAGGAGGGCGGTAGGGCTGGGGAGGGGAGGGCGGCGGCGGGGAGGGGGCAGGGGAGGAAGCGCAAGCGGGCCAGGTGCGGTTCGCCTTGTTGCTGCAATCTGCTTTGCCTGCGTGTCGCCAGGCGGCGGGCGACACGCAGGCCGCCTTCACCTTGGGCCTGTAGTCTGTTGGCGGTCTTGCCTGGGTGCTCCCGTCCCCTTTGCTGCACTGCACCTTGAAGTGGTTTTGCTGCGCAACGTTTCAAACCGCACACGTTCAAACCGCATGCTGTGCGTGCTGTGCTGCGCTGCGCAGGAGCGACGGCGCCGCTATCCTCGCTGCGGCCGGCGACGGCGGTGCGGCTGCAGGGGGTGCTGGTGCTGGTGCGGCGGCGGCGGCGGCGGCGGCGGGGGCCGGAGCAGCAGGCGGCAGGGCCCGAGGCAAGCAGCACGAGCAGGAGCAGCGTCGTGAGCTGGCGCTCCGTCAGGCCAGCCAGCAGACGTTTGTGCGGCGTCTGCGTCAGGCCGAGGAGCGTAGCCAGTCGCTGCTTTCGCAGCTGCACGCGGCGCAGGCGGCGCTGGCTCAGGCGCGGGCGCGGCTGTGGAGCGTGACGGTGGCGGACACGCATGGCGGTGCTGGTGGTGGCGGTGGCGGTGCGGGCGGTGGTGCTGGTGCTGGTGGTGGTGCTGCTGGTGGCGGTGCTGGTGCGGGCGGTGGTGCTGGTGCTGGTGGTGGTGGGGACGCTGCAGCGCAGGGGGATGCAGCGGCGCAAGGGGGGCCTCAGGGAGCGAATGGGGAGGCAGTTCAAGGTGGCAGGGAGGGGGAGGAGGGGCTGGCACTGGCGCAGGCACGGCGGCAGCAGCAGCACCAGATGAGGATCATGGCTCGGCAGGTGCTGGTCCAAGAGGTGCGCTTCTGCTGCCGTCTCGCATCATCATCATCATCATCATTGCATGGCGTTCACGACGGGTGTCATGACGCTGCCGTCTCGCATCATCAGTTGCCAGCGTGGCACGTGGCCACAGCTGCTGCTGCATGACGTGTGTGTGTGAGGCTACATGGTAAGGTTTGCATCTGGCACAGCCAGTTCTGGCAAGCAGGTGAGCATAGACAAGTATCTAGCACGCACAGAAACCTGGACTCCCCCCACCTGCTCCGCCGTCTCCTCCGCCTCGGGGTCTGTGTGGCATTTGGCCACAGCTGCTGCTGCATGACGTGTGTGAGGCTACATGGTCAGGTTAGCATCTGGCACGGCCATCTCTGGCAAGCAGAGTGAATCGCCATTTGCGAGCGTGGCAAGTGCCCAGGGCAGGCTTGACGGCGCACGCAGGGAACCATCAAGCACTTGAGAGCGGGAGGCAGCGCGAACCATGCTTCTCCTTACCCTGCCCTACCCCGCCTCCCTCTTGCGCAACTTGCTACCCTGCTACCCTGCAGCACCTACTTCAGTACCATTTCATACCATATTCCATACCTTGAGTACCGTGAATGGTACTTGGTACTTGGTACCGTGAGCGGTACGCACGCGTTGGGTGACGTGCACGCAGGTGCGCATGTTGGAAGGCCGCATCACCGACCTCAACGCGAGCCTGCAGTCCAGCGGAGCCGAACGCCTCCAACTCAAGCGCCAGTCGGACCTCGCTACCGCCGCCGTCGCCACCGCCGCCGCCGCCGCTGCCACCCCCGGGCGCCAGGGCAAGGCAGGTCGCCACCGCGGCAGCACCAAGGCGGGTGTCAGTCCTGCGTCCCCTGGTCAGCTGACTTCTGCCTCGGAGTGGTCGGCGTGGAGTGAGGAGGAGGGTGGTGGTGGGCGGGGCAGCGGGGAGGAGGAGCGCGAGGGCATCGGTGCGGAGGAGGAGGAGGAAGAGGAGGAGGAGGCGATGGCGATGGCGCTGCCTGTGCGGCAGGGCGGGCCGGGTGGCGGTGCGGGGCGGGCGGTGCGGGGGCCGAGGGTCGCGCCGCTGCGGTTCTTTGGGCGGGGGGATGATGAGGCGCTGTTGCGGGCGTGGGTGCGGGTGTGGGTGGACGAGGGGGTGGGGGCGGAGGCAGGGGGGTGGAAGGCCAAGCGCAACTCCTGGTGCGTGCGCCAGGCTTTGCTTTGCAAGCTGCAAACGCTCCCCCGCTGCTTTAGCTTTATCTTGACAGCTACTGTGTGCACGAGTGCTAGCTTGTTTGCTGGTTTAAGCTGGAGCTGCAGAACGTCTGATACGTTCATGCTGTGCTAGCATGCATGTGCGTCACAGGCTGCCTGCACCACGAGAGTGATGCAGTGATGAGGGCCTCCACCACATGCGGCTGCCGCTGCTGCTCCTGCACTCATACAGGAGCCGCCTGCACGGACTCACCCTGCCCCTGGCACATCACTCAACCACATGCCGCTGCTGCTCGTGCACTCATACAGGAGCCGCCTGCACGGCCTCACCCTGCCTCTGGCCGCCTGCAAGAAGCGCCTCAGCTACCTCACCCGCTCACGCCGCGAGGGCATGGAGGCCATCGTGGACGCAGCCAGGGCAGCCCACGCCCGCATGGAGGCGGCCCGCAGTGGCAAGCCCTATGAGGGCATACCACCGCCCCATGCAGAGGCTGCAGCCACCACCACTACCGCGCCTGCTGGGGCGGCACAGGCACCTGTGGTGGCAGGTGAGGGCGCGCCACTTGCCGCGGCCAACACCACCACAGGCTCCACCACCACGCCTGCTGGGGCGGAGGCCGCTGCTCCTGTGGCAGCAGATGACGGGGACACGGAAATGACCCCTGCCACGGCCGCAGCCGACCAGCCAGCACCAGCAGCAGCACTTGCCGCACCACCACCACGAGCATCACCACCGCACCAGGGCGCACAACCAGCTGCAGCAGCGGCGGCGCAACCTCCACCACCACCGCAGCAACGAACCGACCAGGCGCCGCTACAGCCCCAACCGCCGCAACCGCCCGCCGCCCTGCCAACCGACCCGGCAGCCCTGCTAACCGCCCTGGTCGACGGCGTCATGGCAGGGCCGGTAGCAGCCCTGCTGGCCAGCCTGCCAGCCCACAAGGAACCGCCCCAACCGCCACCAACCGCCGCTGACGGTACCGCCGGAGGCGCAACTCCGCCAAAGCCCAAGCAGATGGGCCGGCCCAAGAAGAAACAACCCCAGCCCCACCTGCAGCTGCAGCAGCAGCAACAGCCAGGTGTGGGCGCAGCTGCAGGTGTGGGTGCAGTGGGCGGTGTGGGGGCGGTGGTGGGAGGGGCGGGGCAGCAGCAGCGTGCCGTTGCAACGCGAGGCAACAAGGCGAGCAACGGCGGAGGTGGAGGTGGAGGTGGTGGTGTGTTGGCGGGTATCCCTGCATTTGCCAGCGCGTATCTCCAGGCCGTGCGCCTGCAGGCCATGCAGCCGCACCAGCACCCGCGTCTGCCGCCAGCATGGCAGCTAGAAGCGGCCTTGGGGGGTGTCGGCGGTGGTGTCGGCGGCGCTGGTGGCGGCGGGGCGGGTGCGGGTGTGGGTGCTGCGTTGCGGGCGGTGGGGCAAGCGGCGGCGAATCAACCGCAACAGCAGCAGCAGGGGCAGAGGCAGGCGGTGTTGACTCCAGGCGTGGTATGCTTAATGCAGCTGTTGAGTGGTCTTTTGGTGCGGCGGGAGCGGCGTGTGGCAGCGGGGGCGGGAGTGACGGTGGTCCGAGCTGGGGGGCCTTCGGCGGCACGTGAGGACGGGGACGCAGGTAAGGGTCTTGGGTTAGGGCTTAGGTTAGGGTGTTGGTCGAGGTGGTGATTGAGGGCTGTTCGTCCTCCCGCAAGGGTGCGCGACGTTGTGTGCGCAGCATGGTGCATCTGGTGATGCATTAAGTCATTTGAGGCATGCATGACACCCGTGACGTGTGGCATCATCATCATCATCATCATTGCATGGCGTTCATGACAGGCGTCATGATGCTGCAGCCGTCACAAACGATGGCCACGCGGAATGCTCGCTCGTGTGCGTGCGCTTGCCGCAGTGCGTGACCGGTACCTTGACGTGGACGACGAGGCCAGCGTCCGCGCGCTGGCGCAGCGCTTCTCACAGCGCGACTTTGAGCTGGCAGCACGCACCCTGCAGGTAATGGGCTGTAGTGGTGTAGTGGTACATGGCGCGGGGTTGCATCCTCGTCATGGCGTGCTCCTGAACTCCTCTCAGCAATCACTACCGCACGATAGCTCCACCACTGCCACCAACACACGACAAGCCGTGCACTTTGCTTTCGCGAGGCCTGCCTGGTGACTCTTTCGTGACGGCTGCAGCATCATGGCACCTGCCGTGAACGCCATGCAATGATTTATATGATGATAATGATGACACAACACCCGTCACCATGGCTCCATCGTCAGCTGAAGGCATGCAACAACAACAACAACAAAACACCCATCACCATGGCTCCACCCGTCTCTCTCGCAGGCCGTCAGGTGGACCACCGGCGGTCTCAGCCCCATGATGCACCCCACAGGCAGCGGCGCTGGCGGCGGGGGAGCAGCCGGCACGCACGGCGCACGCGTGGAGCTGGGCAACCTGTCAGGCGCGCTGCTGCGGCAGCTCAGCGGGGCAAACGGCGTCACGCTGCGCCCGCTGGGTCACGTGGCGGCGGCGGCGCTGGTTGCGCGACGGCTGGTGCAGGTTTTGGATGCGCCTGTGCGTGGTGCCGCCTCGCTGCTGCTGGACGGGGCAGGAGCAGCAGCGACAGCAATGGAGGGGGCGGGGAAGGCGCAGGAGCAGGATCAGCAGCAGCAGAGGGTGGGGGAGGGAGAGGGTGGGGAGGTGGCTGCTGAGGTGGCGATGACAGGTGCGGTGGTTGTGGCGGAGCTGTTGCCAGCGGGGCGCGAGCGGCGGCGGTTGGTGCAGGGCGTGGGGGCTGCGTTGGAAGGCCTCTGCCCATCTCTGGTGTTGCCTGCTGCTAGAGGCAGCCTGCGCGCCAAGCGCTGGGCGGCCAATGCAGCAGCGGTTGAAGAAGGAGGCGTGGGCGGGGAGCAGCAGCAGCAACGGCAGCAGGAGGAGCAGGAGGAGGATGGGGAGAGGGAAGAGCGGGGCGTCGAGCTGCTCACGTCGAGCGTGGATGTCGAAGTGCCTGGAGAGCTGCTCACCCTGCTGCTGCAAGGGCAGGCAATGGACGGTCTGAGGCTCGATGTGCTTGCGCCGCCGCCGCTGCCGCCGCCACTGCCGACTGTCCCGCATCAGGCATCGGCGGTGCTTGCGGCGGCGATGGGCCCTTTGGCGTGCGATGTGGTGGTGTTGCCAGGGGAGCTTCCCCTGGGCTCGGGTCTGGCTGCGAGCGAAACGGAGGTGGGTGGTGTGGAGGTGGGGACGGCGGCAAAGGCGAAGGCGGGGGGTGAGGAGGTGGATGGGGCGGCGGCGGCGGCGGCGGCAGGGGAGGAGGTGGAGGTTCGCGCGACGGTGGCGCTGGCGAGGTTGTTGCAGGACGAGCCGTGGTTCTTGTTAGGGCTGCCGGCGCATGCGGCTGTGCCCTTGCCGGGGCTTGCGGCATGGGCGGTGGGGAGCAGCGGGGAGGAAGGGAGGGCGGTGGCGGAGGAGGTGGCGGGGTCGCACGCTGCGGCGGTTGCTGCTACAGCGGCGATGACGGCTCTGCGGCCGGAGCAGGTGCAGGAGCAGCAGGATCGGTTGGTGGCGTGCGTGCAGGCGGCGCTGTTGGCGATTAGGGAAGCGGGAGAGGGTGGCCTGACGATGGAGGCACTGGGGAAGGCTGTGCAGGCGGGTGCGGTGGCGGGGGCTGTGGGAGCCGTGGCGTATGGTGGAGAGGTGCAGGCACCCGCACTCGTGGGAGGAGGAGCAGGAGGAGGAAGGGTGGCAGCGCACAGGGGGGCGGGGCCAGCCTTTGTGGACCTGTCCGCAGCCGTGCTGCTCCGCTGCGGCCTGGTGCGGGTGGTCGCTGGCTACGACGACACGCGCCTGTCAGCGTCAGAGCACAGCCAAGCCCTAGTGGTGGCTTTGCCGCATAGGGGGGGGCGCGGCGAGGGCGAGGTCTTGCTCTCGCCCTGGCACGACTTGAGCGGGCGTGTCGACGTCGCGCACCTTGCGGCGCTGGTGCAGCGCCTGCTGGCGGACGTGGAGCGCCAGCCGGGGGTGGCGGAGGACGCGGTGGCGGCGCAGGCGTGGGTGCTGTGCCCGACGCACGCGCGGGTGCTGCTGCGGGCCATGTGCGACCAGGGCTTGCTAGGGTTGAGGCTAGCCCCTGCCAGCGGCGGCGGTGGAGGTGGGAGTGGGGATCGGCTGCCGGGCAAGCCTCCGTCGCTGCTGCTACGCGGTGGCGGTGGTGGTGGTGGAGGTGGGGTTGGGGGGCAGCGGGGTGGCGGTGCGGTGGGAGGGCGGCATGTGAGGCATTATGTGCCGGTGATGATGGCGGGGCTGGGGCAGGCTGCGCTGCGACTGCGTGTGCCCGGTGTGCCGTGAGGATAGACGCGTGTGGTGGTGGTGGTGCGGGATGCTGGTCAGGCGCTGTGGCTTTGGGACGTTTGCGCGTTGCGCGGGTGCTTGATGCTACACTTTGCACTTGCTGTCGTTCTCTGCAAAACAGCGTCCAAACCAAAGCCAGACAAGAAGAAGCATCGTACGCAACAAGCCCACTGACCCCCAGTGGTGCACACCCCGCTGCAAATGGCCCAGCGCCCACACGCGTGGTGCAGGCTACTCCTCCTCCTCCTCTTCCTCCTCGTCCTCCTCCCCCTCCTCCTCCTCCTCCTCGTCGTCGTCGCTTGGCAGGAACTCGCTGTCCTCCTGCTCGTCGCTGTCCTCCTGCTCGCCCCCATCACCACCCTCGCTGCTGTCCTCGTCGGCCTCGTTGTAGCTGATGCGACCCTTCCCCTCGCCGCGCCGGTGTCCGCGCCTCTGGTTCCCCTCATCGCCCCGGCTTTCGCGCCCCTCCCCATCGCCGCCCCGGTCGCCATCGCCCTCGTCGCCACCACCTCCGACGCCCTGCCTGCTGCCTCCGCTCCACGAACAGTCGGCGTCTCCTTGTGCCATCTTCGCCCCACCATTCTCCCCTCCTGACGCACTAGCACCCCGCTGCTGGCGCTTGCCCGCACCAGAGCCCTCTGCGGCCAGCCAAGCCCCTCCTGGGACTTGCCGGTGCGCGGCGTTCGGTGCGGCCGCAGCGGGGACGGGAACCACAGCAGCAGCGTCGCGGTCGACCTTGGCCGCTTTACGCGAGGGCGCCATCCGTGGCGGCAACAGGAGCGGTGGCGGCGGTGGTGGCGGTGGTGGCGGTGGTGGCGGTGGTGGCGGTGGTGGCGGTGGTGGCGGCGGGTTCAAGCGGCGACGGTGGTGGCGGCGAGGGTGGTTTCCTCCTGTGAGCAGCTGCCTCTCCTCCTGCTCATCCTCCTCCGCTGCCAGCTGCTCCCAGTCCTGATCCGGATCCAGATCGTGCTGCGCCGCGTGCGCCTCGATGCTCGCGGCTCGCACCTCGGATGGGAGCCTGCGCCACTCGGTCACGAGCGAGTTGTACGCCCTGTAGACGCGCGCGCGGCTCTTGTAGCGCCGTGTGAGCGCGTCGTCGTCCTGGACAGCGTACGCGCTGGCGGGCGCGCCTGATGCGTCCAATCGGTGCTGCTGCTGCTTCGCCGGCTGCTTCGCCGGCTGCTTCGCCGGCAGCTGCGGCGACTGCGGCGAAGGCCGCCGAACGGTGTTTCGCGTGTCGGCTGCAACACCAGGGCGGCGCGCGAGCCTCGGCGTCAAGGGCTCGTGAGCGCGAGCCGCAGCCGCTCCCCCGCCTCCACCTCCGCCTCCGCCAAGC
>QAXK01001550.1:0-23527 GCA_004335735.1 Chlorella sp. KRBP
AAGCACTTATTTTGTAGGGCACTGCCCAACGCAGCACTCACCTGGCACAGCACAAGGGCCCATGACTACATCCGTAGTCTGGCAATACAAGGGAATGGCATGTACCGGGGCTAACAATGTGTGTGCCGTGTCGTTGAGACGCAACATAATGCGTGGCGGGGTTGTCTCACCTGTGAAGTCCTGGCTGTACACGAACACAGGCCTGCCGGCGATGAGTCCACTGCCTGTGATGACGCCATCGCCCGAGAAGCTGCTCTTGTCCATGCCAAAGTCACGACACCTGGCAGCCACAGCAGCAGCCCAACCGCCGCGCAGCAACACAAATGAGTTCTTAGAAAGCCCAAGGCCGCAAGGCGCAGACACTCTTGAACGATGCATCTATCGCGGCATGCATGGAAGACACCTGACGCTCACCCATGTATCTCCATCACAACACCTGAACTGACACATGCGCAAGCTCTCCGAGGAGGCAGATCTGAGACGCCCAAGAGGTGATTGATAACAACTAGATGACTGGAGCGCCCATGTTGCCGGTTCCCAGCACCCCGGCCCCACCACAGAGACCCACCTGTGCTCAACAAACATGCCGCTCTCCACAAAACTCCCGGGGTCCAGCAGTACCGACAAGCGCTCACGTGCCGTCAGCTTGCCCTTCTTGTGCTGCACTGCAACACGGTGTGCGCCCCCGCCCTCGAGAGCCTGCGCAGTGCAACAGCATTGGCGGAAGTGTGGAGACAGTACAGGATACAGCAGGGCGCTCCATGTGGTGAGGTGGTTGTGACGACGGAGGATATGCGGCGGATCGTGCGGCTGCTCAACAACCACAGAAGACCCTGCCATATGCATCAGGGTGTCTGGTTATACAACACCAGGCTTCTGACTATACCAACTTGCAGATAGTACTTGCGCAAACCCAGAACACTGCACCCAAAACCCAAAACAGCTGGCTTTGGCATGGGATCTGGCTCCCGGCAAGGGCCCTGGCAGCAGACGACGCTGACAAGGCGACTGCCGGATGGAACGCATACAGGCAACGAAGTGTTTACGTATGTGCATGTGGCCCCTTTGACACTGTCCTGGCCCACCTTTTGCCTCACTGCCTGAATCTTGGCCATGCGGGGGTCCTCATGGATGTGTTCCACCAGGCCTTCCTCTTCCTGCACCATGCCGTGCTGACTCCTGCGCCCTTGCAGGCTTTGATTAGCCCATGCCGTATGCTGCTGACCACCATAGACGCCTAGGCTGCTTCTGCAAGAAGGGTGGAGGACCCGGGGCAGAATGCGGTTGCCTGCTGCTACTAGTGCTGCAGTTGTAGCGGTTGAGAGGGATGCCGCAAAGGCATGGACGATGCCAGGGCATACACTTCCATGAATTAAGGCCGAGGAAATCATGTCGGTAGGCTGCTACGTGCTGAAGCAGGCTGTAAGGTGGTCCTTGTCAGCATGGTGTGTCAGCAGTAGGTTGCATTGCTTGCAGACGGCCCTGACGACCCAAGGATCCGTATAGCGTAGATTTTGACACGCTGAAGCGAGCAATCACGCCACACGGCTACTGAACAGAGTCGCGACACGGCTTCAGCAAACAGTGAACCGAGTATGAACGCCTTTTCAATAGTTGGCTGTTACTGAATTGGTATTTGTCGTGTAGAGAACTACATACAGGTGTTGCTGCCATGCCGCGTCCTCCGTAATCCAGTATCGGAGAGGCCGACGGTTGGAGTCCAGATCAGGTGTGATCAGGGTGACCCCCAGCCCTGGGTGGGTGTTTTTGAAGCACGTATTTAGGATCACAACAAGCTGTTGGGATTCCTGTATACATTTTAAGGCCCAGTGTACGAACTCGACAGAATCGGGATCAGATTGCAATGCTGAGCTGGCAGCAGACACGGCAGTGCCGCCTGAACATGCACCTTTCCCCCATAAATGATGGACTATGGGCGGCATTTCTACAACGCCCTTAGCGCAATTTGATTGTTGTGCGTCACATCCCACCACATGCTTAGTAGCCAGCTGCAGACCAACGGGGTGTTTCCCTTCAAGGCTTGATCAATTGTGCAGCAGCCCAACGCAATATAATGAGATCGGCAAGAGCTGTTGCCCAACGCAAGGACATCTGAGCAGCCCCCATGCGGCTGTGACCCTACAACACTGTTTAGCAGCCTGATGTGGCTCTGGGGTCACACCAACAACTGTACAGAAGCCTGGTGTGGCTTTGAACCCACACCAACAATTGAGCCTGTCACCCACCACCCACCCCCCGCCACGTCAAGAGTTCAAGAACTGGTAGCACCAACTGGACCTACAGCAGCCTTGCATGGCTCTGGGCCTGCATCATGTATCGGGTCCTGCTTCATTGATCCACGAACACCTGAGTGCTGTTGACACCGCCACACAACCTGCAGTGATCCATTCGCTGCTGGGGATCCACCCAGCGCTATCATCAACCCCACGACTGTGGCTGCACCACCGGCCACGTCAAGCCCGCAGCAACCCAACTGTAGCTGTGGAGGTACCAACACAATGCGCATGCGACTGTGACGTTGCCAAAACAACAACAACCGTCCAAAGGTCCTTTCAAAGGTAGTAGCTGTGAAGGACTGACCTCACAGCCCCAAGGTGCCCCCCCCTGGCCCCCCGATGGTCTCCTTGGTCTCCAGCCGAGGCTGCTCCTGCCTGAACCAGGTGATGAACCTCCCCTGAGGGCCACCCCACAGCCCCTCCATCGCATAAAACCGCCGAGCCCGCTCCGTCAGCACGTGCACAGTCACACTGCCGGCATCCAGCAGGCACCAATCTGAGCTTGCATCACCCACGACGTTCAGTGGCGGCAGGAGTTGCGGGGCGCGCTGCTGCTTGGGGCGCAGGTTGCTGCTGCTGCCTGCATGGCTGTGGTGCACCTGCTGCCCTGCCTGGTCCTGCTGCTGCTGCTGCTGTTGCTGCTGCTGTGCTGCAGCCAGTACAGTGTCTAGCTGCTGCCGGACAGAAGCATGCAAGCCCCCTCCCACCTGCTGCAGGACAGGAGCTGCCTGGTCACCACCCTCTTCCTCCTGCAGCAACCCCTGCTGCTGCTGCTGCTGTCGCCGCTCCAGGAGTTGCTGTTGCGCCACACGGTCCTTGGCTGCCTGCTGCAGCTGCCAGGCAACAGCGTCTGCCAGTGCACGCGTGTGTCGCTGGTTCAGGCCAGTTGCGATGACCAGGTGTGTCTGCATGCCCGCCCTTCCCCTGCACATTACACAGCCCCACACAACAGACAGTAGATGTGAGGCACTGACAAGGCTTGTCAGCCGCTGACTCAGGGACCACCTGACATCTATGATGCTCCAAAACACTACCACCAAGGAACCTCATCCTCTGGTTCACCCACCTGACATCTATGATACAGACATCCTGGGCCCTTGCCTCCAGCAGCCAGCTGCCAACCTGCTGCACGTCCAGCACAGAGTGCAGCAGCTGCTGCTGTGCGGCCACATCTGGGGGCTGTTTGCTGGGCATGGCTGCCTGCTGCTGCACCTGTTCCATTGCTTCGTGTGAGTGCTGCTGCACCTCTTGCTGCTGCTGCTCCTCTTGCTGCTGCTGCTGCTGTGAGGCCTGCTGCTCCTGCAGCAGCAGCACCAGGCGCTCCAGCAGGACCTGTTTGCTGCCGAAGCTTGGGGCCTGGCACTCCTCCAGGAGCTGCACCAGCTGGCGGGTCTGAATGCGGGTGAGCACAGGCCACAGCAGGCTCTGCATCACTTGCTCCTCAACATCAAGCTGCTGCTGCTGCTGCTCTTGTTGCTGCGGTTGCTGCTGCTGAAGCCGCAGAGCAGATGCCCCTGGCTGGGCAAACAGCCTCCTGCCATGCATGCCCCCATGGTTGCCCGGGTAGCTGCTGTCAGGCAGGCTTTCCACCCTACTGCTGCTGCAACTGGTGCTGGGTGCGTTGCCATGTTTGCCATCAGCGGTGCTGTCCCAACTGCTGTGCTCTGCACTACAGTCACCGCCGTCACTGCTGTCGCTGCTGCTGTTGCTGCTGCTTGCGGGGGCCATGGTCACGCTGCTGGCGAGCTCGAGTGCCTCCTGTGCTGCTTCCTGAGGCACGCCTGCTTGGCGTAGCAGCTGCATGACTTGGTGCGGGAGTCGTTGCCTGCAGCAGCAGTACATGTGACCACATAGTGACTCAGCATGTGGTGTCAGATTGGCTTTGACTGCATGTGCCTGTGGCTTATGCGGTTGGCTGGCTTGTTGTGCCGAGTGTATCATCTGACATCAGCTGCCCATGGATCAGACACCACAACTTGGGACAGCATGGTCGGTTGTAAGCAAGCTGCCTGGCAGCCATGCCAAGCAACATGCCAATGCATTGGCACGCAAAACCCAACGAGGACACACCAAGGTGCTCCCCGCCAGCACTCAAACAGGCTCGAAGAAGTAAGGATTTGTGACCGCACCTTGAGGCTGCTGGGGTTGGAAGTGGTGCCCAGGGGTCGGCAGAGACCAGGGGGTTCCAGGTGGGAGCCACACTCTGCTGCCATGCACGGGCTGCATGCTGGGGTGTCCAGCTGCTGCTGCCGGTCGCACCAGTGCTGGTGTTGCCAGGTGTGCTGCTGGGTGATGATAAAGAGCGCCCCACAGCATCAGGTTGCTGCTGCTGCTGCTCTTGGATGCTGCTGCTGGTGCTAGTTGTGCTGCTAGGTGTCTCCTGGCTGTGCAGACTTGCTTGGCGTGCTGCGGCTGCAGCTGAGAGCAACCGCTGCTGCAGCTCGTTATCGAAGAGCTTGGATAGCTCTTCTTCTGTCACCGTGCTGCTTGCAGCGTGCTGCCTGGTTTGTTGTTCAGTACTGTTTGCAGGATGCTGCTTGTCATCATCAGCAGTAGTGGCACCTGTGTGGAATGTCGCCGTGTTGCTGCCACCATGGCTACTGCATGCTTCCAGATACGGTTTATGTAGAACTTTCTCTCCACTTGAGCTCAGCAGCAGGGCATGCGGGAGCTGTGCTGCCCGTACAAGAGCACACAGCTGTGTGCTTGTCAGCACCTTGCTGCAGGCCAACATCCTGCCTAGAGAGTCGCTTCAAGACGGACACTGAACGGTGCAAACGCTTCCTTGTTTTCTGGACTGCGCTGACGCTGAGCGCGGCTCTGTGAACGAGCGTATCGGGATGCGCATGGAACAGCCTGCAACCGAACTTTGACTGCCAGCCGTATCGCAACTGTTGGCCGTGCAGACTGCTCAGCATGCACATAATGACAGGAACAAGAATTTATTTTCACTTACAACTGTCTGAAGTGCCTCCTACAGAGACTAGAAGTGGACACCAACAGAAAGACAGCCTGGCAGTAGCAGGGAAGCCATGTGGTTGTTTCATACAGCCCACAGCCCAAGCCAGATCTAGGCAACACCAACTTGCTGCCTATACTCTGCAATGAAGTCCTCAGGCTCATCCAAGGCCTTGACAGCCCTCCAATACACCTTGCCTGCCCCTGCCTTGCCCTGCTGCTGCTCAAACAATGCCCACTCTACCCACACGCCAGCATCTTGGCTGCCATAGGCACCAGCCCATGCTTCATACACGGCCCGTACCCTTTTCACCGCATCAGCAGTCAACTGCTGCTGCTGTTGTTGCTGCTGTTGCCGCTGCTGCTCGTCATCGCTGCTTGATCCCGCAGCACGCTCCAGGCGGACCATAGCCCTGAACATGTCCCCACCAGCAGGCGGCAGGAGCAGCAGCTGCTGCCACATCTTCCTCGCAGCAGCAGCACCAGAGGCCCCCCAAGTGACCTCGAGGCAGCGGCCAACAACAGCACCCAGCCCACCAACGCCTGGCCCTCTCACTGCTGCTGCAGTCACTGCTGCCAGCAGCTGCTTCTGCAGCGCTGCCAGCTGTGCATTGCTGCCAGCTGCTGCTGCTGCTGTTGCTGTTGCAACATTGAAGCCGAGGTCCCAGATGTAGCCCGCTGCTGCTGCAGGGACCTGCTTGAGAGCCTGGAGCACCAGCGCAAACAACTGCTGCCTGTGCTGCTGCTGCTGCTGCTGCTGGCCGCTGCTGCCTTCTGACGGGTCTGCTGCGGCTGCTGCTGCTGCTGCTGCTGTGCTGACACCAAATGCCTCTGCTTCCAGGTCCAAACGGGTCTGCCATATGGAAGCACTGCTGGGGTGGGCTTCTGTCGCAAGGCGGGCGGCCTTGAGTGCCACCTGCACATATCCAGCACAGCACACCACAGCACAGCCGTTGCACGCCAGCATGATTCCTACAATCAAGGGTACGGTACTCAGCACCACAGCACACCACAGCACAGCACAACTGCTGCATTGAGGGCATATGGCTGCATGAGAGCCTGCCACAATGGATTACAAAAATTCAAGCAAATTGGGTTCATACAGCAGCAGTGGGCTCATCCAATTGATGGAGTTGTCTTCAAGAAGTATTCGTTCAGATGAACTATGCTTTGTTTGGTTCATCACTGCCCAACAGCTGCCATGGTCAGCAAAACAAGAAAACCACACAGCACACACAGGCATATACAACAGACACAATGACGTATGCTGCATTGACCAAGAATGCCAAGTGACAGCAAAAGCAAACAACAATGCAACCATAAACAAAGGGGTACACCACAAGCTGCACAGACACAGGCTCAGTTAGGAGCGAAAGACTTGATGTAGTTGTGTCTTCATGGCGTTCAGATGAACTATGCATGAATTGTCTCATCACAGCCTGGTCTGATACTGTGAAGTGGTGCCCAAGGACGGAACCCTTACAGGGACTCTGCGCAGGAGGCATGCCCTGACCATGCCTGAGCAGAAAAACCCAACCCACATGCAGCACCAGTAGGACTGGGGCTGATGAAATTGATGTGTCCAGGGATGTGGGTCGACAGAAGGACCTAGCCAGCAGCTGAATCCCTCATCAGGAACCACAGGGCACTACTTGACTGCAAGGCTACCACTCACACATGCAGCCAGCACCCAAAGCGACGTGTTGTGTATACACTGGTACCCCATGAGCCTCGTTTGGCTCCCAAAATAGTATTACTTTGGGTTCATTCTGACCATGTAATAGTAACTGTAATAGTAGCAGAAACAGTATGGGTACAGCAAGGTAACTCATATAGTGTGCTGGGGCACCCACCTTGTGTTGCCGCAACTGACTTGCCAAGCGCACCCAAAGTGCATACAAGCCCTCGTCAGCAGCACCAGCAGCATGGGCCGACAGCAGAACCTTGAACAGCTGCTGTGCCACTGCTGCTGCAGTCAGAGCGTGCTCCTCCTGCTGAAGCAGCGCCTGCATGCGCTCCTCCAGGTAGCCGCAGTACAGACGGTACACCTGCGGAACAGCCTCAGGCGGGGCCTGCACTGCCTCCTGCTGCTGTACTGCTGTGCTTGCGGCCTTCTTCTGACGCTTGTTGGCAGGGCCCTTGCTGCTGTCTGCTGCTGTGGTTGGGTGGCCCAGCAAGCGCTCGTACTCCTGTACAGCAGACTGTACTGCTGCATCGCTGGCTGCAGCATCTGTTGGGTCGCAGGTAATGCGGGCAAGCAGGTCTGCTGCAGCAGGGTCCTGCAACCCACAGCACAAGTGTGGCATGCGTTTTCAAATCACATGACACATCACCTGAAGCCATGACAGACAGTTGCCTGTGCATCCGCAGCAGCAAGAGGCTGTAGCCTGCTATGTCCTGAGGCATAATACCCAACCCTGCGCCAGGGCATCATGCCATGATGCCATGATGGTCTACCCGCGAACCCAGACCAAGTCAAGGTCGTTCATTCATGCCAGGATTGTGCTCAGAGCCTCACCAGTGTGAAGTCCTGTCTGATGCTGTCCACAATCTCTTGCTTCAGTCGCACCACGCCAGGTGAGGTGTATCGCCCCAGCACCTGCAGGAAGCCTGCCCGGAACTCCAGGCTGCTGCCGCTGCTGCCGTAGCTGCCGCCACTGCTGCCACTGCTGCCACTGCTGCCACTGCTGCCAACATTGGGTCGTAGGTAGTTGCTGCTGCTGGCGCCCTTGGCAGCGGCAGCTGCTGCTGCCTTCAAGGCGTTCTGATACACTAGCCTGGCGATAGCACCTGTAAGTACCGCCTTGACTGCTGCCTGGGCCTCCTGTAACCCTTGCTCCCTCTCGCTCTGCTGCTGCTGCTGCTGGTCAGACACAACCTGGTCCAAGCTTGGCCCTCCAGCTGCTGCTGCTGCCTCTGCTTGGCTCTCAGGGCCCTCACCATCCTCAGCCACTGCAGCATTGCTGCCGTCTGCAGCATGGTCAGCAGCTGCTGCGGGCGCACCCCTGCGTCGCTTCCGGCCAGCAGCAGCCGCATCTGCAGGTGTGCCTGCCTGCTGCTGCTGCTGCTGCTGCTGCTGTTGCTGGGTGTCGTCCTCAGGCACGTCCAGCCCAAGGATGCGTCGGCGGGCAACCTCCTTCTCAACATACATTAACTCCTGGGGAGGTATGCAAGACACGCAGGTGTGCTGCAGGTGAGACACTCTCATTGCCTCCCAAAATAGGCGGTGCCTTCATTGCATTCGCCACAAGCAGAGCTGTGCATGTAGGTTGAGTGAGGCTCCTGGCTGTCCAGCAACGTGTGTAATGCAGTCGTGATAGCCAACACCCCATGCGTGTCGCTTTGCTTCCGATGGACTGGGTGTTCGAAGCTGCCGTCTCTCCTGTGAACCATTTTGAACAGCCAGCCAGCTGCGAGCTGTCTGCGGGGCTCACCAGGTCAAAGTAGTCCAGCCACATCTTCTGGCTGTGCCTACACATGCGCAGTCCCTGCTGCATCAGCGCCCTGGCAGCAGCAGGGTTGCCGTTGGCCTCAAACTCCCATGCTGCTGCATACACCCAGAGGCCCGGCTCTGCAGGAGGGGTTGGGGTTGGGAGCGGTGGGTTTTGTTAACATGCAAGGCAGACAAGAGGGTTGGAGAAGCAGGTTTGCTGGTAGGGTGTGCACGGTTTGTGGGGGCAGGGCATCAGACAACAGGGCAGGGGCATCATGCAACACACACCCAGCGTGAAGCAAGCAAAGCACAGAGTGTGGTATATGTGCCTCTGGCTGAATAGCGGCAACAGGCATGTGACAGGGCTAAACTACAAGAGCCTCTTGAGGGGCGGGAGGGGGTGTGCAACACACCCAACACACCACCACGCCTGCCATATTTGCCTGCAGTCTCTCCGCCCTCTGTGAATCAGCTTGACGTTGTTATCCTTGCTTGACGTTCACATCATCGGTCTCAACACACCTGTGGGGTGTATCTGCAGTGCGCGAGCCACCACTCGGCCCAGCCGCCTGTTGCTGTTGCTGCTCCTGCAGAACTCCAGCCATGCCGTCCAGATGCCCAGGTCTGTCTTGAACTTGCGAACAGCACGCTCGAATATGAAGTGGATGCGCCTCACAATGGAGAAGTCTGCAAGTGTCTTCTTCTTCTTGCCTGGGTGCAGGGCAGGTCAGGTTTCCAACAGCGTGAGCGCAGGGTCAGCAACATGACAAGGGGTGGGCATGCACTCTGTGGTGATCTGCCGGTGGCCCAGAAACAGGGAAGCAGGGCCTGATGACGATAAAGCAAAGCAGTGGCTTACAACAGCGGGGTGTCATCATGCAGACAGCTGCGCCCAGTTCTCGTCACACCAGGATAGGGCCCATGTGCACAGCCATGTGGGCTGCCATGAGACAGCCACTGCCAGTGAAGCGATACGGTATGTCATGTGTGGAGCATCCTGTGGACCTGGGTAACATTGCTGGCCCCACCCAGACTTGGGCAGACAAAGAACTCTACACTTGGAGAAGATGTGATGATTACCTTCAAGGCCTAGGGCTTGTCGACGGTGCGCCCGCAGTGCATCCAGCTTTGACTCATACTCGATGTACCTGTGGCAGGTGCAGACAACTGCAGTCTTTCAAACGTTGCAGCGCAAATTGCAGACAGCTGACTGCTTTGCGCAGTAGTCCTGCAAAACTACTAGCTGCAGCAACGTTTCACATGTGTACACTGACCCAACAGGCTCTCGAGTGGGTTGCAGCCAAGAGCAGCGCTGGCTGTGCTGGCTTTGGAGCGGATGCTGGACTGCTCTGTCTCCTGCTGCTACTGTTAGCAGCTGATCACGTTCCAAGGGTGTCATTCCACACACCTGAAGTAGTCCTCCTTGAGAGCAGCTTTACGCTTGAGGAGGTACTCAAAGTCTTGCCGCCTCTTGACGATCTGCTTGACCTCCTGCTTGCTGAAGTACTGCTGCTTCACCATATCCTCTAGTTCCGGCACCATCTCCTCCATCAAATACCGGACAGTGTCTGCCATGGTGGCTTGCTGCTTCTACACGCCTGCTGTGCTTCGCGAAAGCAGGAATTGGTCACGACAGTAGTGTCAGATGTCACCCGCAAACGTATGCTGCTAGTCGTTTGACGCGTATCAATGCGCTGTCACTTCTGCACTTATGGGCGTCACCGGCGCAGCAGTGCTGCCCGGTTCTGCGGGCCGATACTGCTGCTGCTGCTGCTACTGCTGCTGCTTGCTCCCAAGGCTGCTTCCACCTTTGTGCACAGCCTGATTAACTTCTTAAAGTCGAGTTCTGGTCACGATTGCGTGACGCGTTAAGCGTTCTCAGGTCAGCTGCTGGGCAGAAGCACCCTTGGCAGTTCACAACTGCCATGTCACTTTGACCTGTGACCCATTCAACGTCCACACTGCTCCAAATAGCACAAGAGCCACTTCGACCTTGATATCCTGAAGTTTGAATCACTCTGAACTTGACAAGTGGCTGCTGCAGGTGCTACTTCGTGGGAGTCTGTGATTCAGGACTCGTGGCTTGGACACTAGCAATGCCCAGCCACACAGGGGGCAAGTAACACAGCTGTCATTCAAGGCACAGATCACCACCTCTGCGGACAAGCAGTACAAAGTGCATGGCTGCGTCACTCGGCCCACAACAAGCAATAGCACAGCAGCGCCCAGCCAGCATGAAGCGGCGGTCCAAGCCCAGCAACACCACTGCTCACCAGCAGCAGCAGCAGCAGGAGCAAACGCAGCCAAAAACAAAAAAACAGCACTTAAGTTCAACCACACACAAGCAGCAGATGCTGATGCAGAAGATGCAGTCAGCAGGCCCTCAAGCTGGATGGCGCTCAGAGCTGTTCTTCAAGTCCCCTGAAGAGCTCTCCCGCCAGATACCCTTCCTCAGGCAAGGCACTACAATGATGTACCGCTTGCCTAACACCACTGCACAATGCTGTGTGTTTTGGGAATCAGCTAAATGGCAGCAGTGGCCCAGACACAACCACATCTTCACCTATGTTCGCAAGATCACTGAAGCATCACTGCATGTACCAACTCTGCACGCGATCCTAAACTCAGCCAAGCCTGTGCTTTGTTGCGCCATGCTGTGCCGCTGCAACAGGAAACATGGCCTGACAAGCCTCAACATAACCAACAAGACAGCTGATGACGACTTGCTGGGTGTGCTGACTCAGCTATGCGAGGGGCTCACATCCCACCCTCACATGCAGCAGCAGCAGCAGCAGGCAGCAGCACTTGCTCCAGCAGTACCAGGCAGTGCAGCAGCACAGCTGGATGTGTGCCTCCACTACTCACTCAAATACAACAATGACAAGACGCCTGAGCGCTCCCTAGCACGGCTACTGGACTTCTGCCAGGATCTGCAGACCCTGTTAGTGCAGCAGCAGCAGCAGCAGCAGCAGTCGCAGCAAACAGTACAGGCACAGGGCAGCCGTGATGTCGGCAGTGCCTCAGGCAGCAGTGGCAGCAATGGCAGCAGCCAGCCTGGCTCAGCTGTCACACCCGTGGATGTCCATGTCTTGTTGGTCAGTGGGGGCGGGAAGAAGAAGAAATTTGACTCAGTAGCTGCACTGCAGGGCCTTCAGCAGCACATACAGCAGCAGGGCGGCAGTGCTGGGAGGCCATGCCTGCCGTCGCTTGCAGTGGCATTCAACCCTTACCTGCCCGACCCTGCCGCTGCTGCTGAGGAGCGGAAACGGCTGAATGCCAAGTTGCACAGTGGGCTGGTCGACCGGGTGTACCTGCAGGTGAGGTCTACCTCTCTACAGAGTTGCGACTGTGCTGAAGTAGTGACTCACTGATGTCGGACTCACGGATGCTCCTTTGGTGCCAAGCCAACATACCTGACTTCCAGCATATTCTGTATGTACAGAAGACTGCAGCTGTTGGGCAGCTTGATGGGCAGGTCAGGCCAGGCACTACAGCAGCACAGCAGGCCTCCTAGTATATATTTTCGAAAACGTGCTGGCAACATCATGTGGGGTCTTGCTGTGCTTGCAGATGGGCACTGATCTGCAGCAGCTGCAGTCCGGCCTGGCCTACGTACAGCAGCTGGTACAGGAGCTCACCACCCAGCAGCCTTCTGTCAAGGCTCCTCTGCTGCTGGGCTCTGTGTTCCTGCCCAGCAAGCGCCTCTTGGCACAGATGCGCTTCAGGTGAGAATATGCTTGGAGTTTCAGGTTGGTTGCTCACTCAAGCACTGCACTCGTATCCCTATCAGGCACACCAAGCCTCACAAGGCTAAACGACTGCAAGTCCTGATCAGCCTAGGAAGTCGGGCAGGGTGGGATATGCTTGTGCACCATGTGCACCAAGATATTGCTGCTGCTACTGCTCACTGTTGTGCCTACCCTGGTGCTGCTGCAGGCCGTGGAATGGCGTCTTTCTTTCACAAGAGTATCTGAGCTCGGTTGAGGCAGCCGAGGGGATCACACGAGAACTTCTCGGCGTGTACGCATCGGCCGGCGTCGTGCCGCTCCTCGAGTCGGCTGTCAAGACCGACGACGAACTGTGTCACGCGCTGGAGTTTTTGGGCGTCACTGCGTGATTGCCGCTCCCGGAGGCACAAACGGGAGGTACTCATGCTCACGCAGTGTAACGTGGCGCGCACGCGTGTGTTATTGGACGCCTGTGTTTGCGTTGCCTTACAACGTGGGCTGCTGCCGCGCGGCCAGTCGTGGTACTCGTGGCAATCCTTCTGTGTAACGCTCATGAAACAACGATGGAGGACGATGCCTGCCGAATATGAGGGCGACGGGTCTGTGACTGAGTCACCTGCCACGCTGCATGCAAAACATGCTGGAAGCAGACTCGAGTTGGTAACAGCTGTAACCCCCGCCATTGCCTTGGTTCAAGCTGCACTCAGCGACCAATTGACACGAAATATCGTGGCTGCCATGCTTATTCAATGACAGGCCCGTCACTGTTTGATCCACACCAGGGCCGCAACAGGGGAAGCGGCTCGTTGAATACAACGTCAAGGTGACGACTCGCATGCAGGTCTGACCAGCCGGCTCTGGTGCCGGTATGGCACCACAGCTAAGATGCTGCATCAATCAAACGTGCTCATGAGCTCAGCTAGTAGTCAGCCCAGCCTTGCGGCGCTGACTGTCGTGTGACATGCCCTCTTGTACAGAAAACAAGCCGTTGCATGTGCGCCAGCATTTGTTGTTCAACCCGGGTGCCACCCAGTGGGTGGCACATTATCCAGTCAACTTGGCCAGCGCAGCTGACATGGCATACTGCCGGCGCTGTGTGACCGTTGCTGCTCGGTCACCTGTGATAAGCCGCATGGCATGGCATGGCATCATGGTAGTAGTACTGTGCGACACCTTGAGACCCGCACCAAGCATTGAGGCAAAGGAAGCCTGTCAAGATGGAAGTAAACCAAAAGTGCTTTACCATTGTACTATAGCTGAAGTTCAGCTGTGCCACCCCACCGAATCCTGTGTAAGCACATGCGTCTGGTATGGTATGCTTCGAGTGCGTGAACTTCATGGGCGGGCCACGCGGACACAGTTGACTCGTGACACCGAACACGTGCCACATGATGAGTGAACAGCCTCCAGGATAGTTTCCTGTGCTGACCTGAGGCCCTTCATGGACTTTGCTGCAGCCTGTTCAGCACGCCTGTCATCAACTCAGCGCAGTGCAGGAAGGGGCATCCCCACTCAACAGAGCGTGTGTCCACCCACATGCATGGTAAAAATGCCTTTCAAGGGTGAGCAGTCGGGCAAGAAGCAACCTGCGTACGATCAGTGATCACAATCACTGCGAGCAAAGCAACCCAGGCAGTGGCTGCTCATTAGTCACTGGGGTATCAACATGCTACGGCCACACAAACATAGCTGGAATGCCTCATAAATCACAGAGGGCGCTTTTCTTTTCAGCCGATGACAGCACACACACTCAGACATGTGTTTGACACAATTGTGCAACTGCCAAAGTGCCCAGATAGTTTGTGGATGGGATCATAGTGTGTGGTGGGTCATACGCCACTCACGCTGCCACTGCTGCCAGCTGCACTCAGCCATGCAAGTTGCATGGACAAGCTGCCAAGGGTGCAGCAAATTTGCTTGATGTATGAGTTCAGGCCTATTGATTGCCTGGCCATCAGGACTCCCCATCGCTGATCATCAGTAGAACCTCCTTCACAGTCAGCACGGCTACAGCCACTCTGACCGATGTCAAACTGTCAATGGAGAGATGTGCACGACTGCAACAAGTCGATGCAAAAATGCCCACTTCACTCCACAAAGAAAGGGATTGGACCTTACGTGCTTGCATTGTCATCTGCAAAAGCAACCACCTGCCAGGTATGCTGAACCTGACAGTGACTGTTCAAGGGCTCCAGGGGAACCAGGATGCGGATGTGGAGAACAACTTGCTCATGCTGTCCCTCCACTGCGCAGCAGCATCAGCTGCACTGCTCCACATGCTGCTGCTGATGCTGGTGCTGCTGTTTGGTGTTGCCTGTGTGGCCGCCTGACCTGCATCCGCTGCAGCCTGGCTGGCCGCTGCAGCAGCAAACTGTGGTGTCGTCATCTGCAGCAACGCTGCTGCAGGGTTCTGAGGGGCAAAGCCCAGAGGGTTCCAGCCGCCGGCTGCTGTCAGCAAAGCAAGCTTCTGCATCTCTGCTTGCAGTGCTGTGCTGCTCTGTCCTTGCATCCCTGCTGCTATCCTGGCCTGTGTTGCAAGGAGCTCTGCCTGCAGCTGCTGCATGTGCTGCATTGCCAGGGCCTGTGAAGCTTGGTGCTTGATCTCCATGGCTGCAGCTGCCTGCTCCAGCAGCTGGGCAACAGACATAGGCTGTGTGGACGGGTCCAGTGGCTTGCCTGCCTGCTTCTCTGTGTTGGTAACTGTAAGGTTCACTTGCGGCTGGACAGCTGCAGATGATTGGCGGCTGCTACTGCTGCTGGAGACAATGATTGCTGCTGTGCCGTTGCTGCCATCTTTGCTGCTGCTGTTGGTCCTGCTGCTGCTGAGGCTGAAGCTCTTGCTGCTGACGCTGATGGGCTTGGATGATGCGTCTGCACAGCAGGCCACCTTGAGGATGGCCTTACAGCTGCCCTTGAGGCCTGCACTGGTTTGGTAACTGCAAAATCAACAACAAAAGACAGGCAGGTCCATGTGAATAAATCGTCCACGCCCACGCGTGAAGGTCTTGCCTCCAGTCGGTTTCCATGTTGGCTGTTGACAATGCAATCAGAAATTGCAGGGTGCTGGGACAATCACCAACGCGTGATTTTATGCTCAAGACCTCTTGCTCAGAAACTCCATACTATGTGCAACTGTCCGATGCCATACGCCAGTGCTACTGCCGCTGCTATTGACAACCCTTCCCAACCGGTCAGCAGTCTGTCAGCAGCTTCCGCTACAGTCTATGTCCCCAGCGTACCTGCACACTGCTGGCGTGTCGGCTGTGCCCTTGGACTCAGCTGGTGCTGTCATGTTCTGCATGCTGACAAGTGTGATCTTGGAGAGATCCTCCTCAAAGTCACACCTCAGGGAGCAGCCGCCACCCAGGGTCAACAACGCAGATGCAGCAGCTGCACAGGATGCCGACAGTGTCGTCTGTGAAAGCCCGTTCTGGCCTGCTGTGAACACAAGGTCAGCCTCGTGGCTGCTCGTTTCGGGCTTTGCGCACGCTGCAGGGGCAGCGCCTAGTGTTAGGCTCGCAGCGCTTGCACCAGCAGCCGAGTCAGGACTGCTCGCAAGGGCGGCAGTAAAGACCTGGGGTGTCAGGTTGCTGCCACTGTGGGGAGCTTTTGCTGTCAGGGCCGGAGGAGGCTTGACGACAACCTCAATCTTGCCGTCTGGTGTCCTGATTTTCTCCACACTGAAGATGCTGACATCACCTGGCATTGACTGCTGCTGCTGTTGCTTGGGTGTTGTCGCTGTTGTATGTTCGGTTGGTGCTGCAGCTGTTGCAGTTGCTTTCACAGCTGGCTGGTCAGAATTGGCTTTTACCTCGGGCTGTGCAGCAGTGCTGACAACACTACTCTGCTTGCCCCGCAGGCTGCTGCTGGTTGCTGCAGCGCTCGGCGCAGCTGCTGCTGTTGACATGGCCGCGTGACTGTGGGACTGTGCCACGGCTGCAGCTGCACCAGCTGCTGTTGCAAACGTTGTTGACTTGACAGCGTGTATGGTTGCGTCCAGGGCTGCATTGATTGCCTGAGGCTTGGTGGGGGTGCTGTCCCTACTGGGGTCAAAACTGGATGCAGCAAGCTTGGCAGCAGATGCGGTGCTGCTTGCCTGGGCCGTGACCGGCCAGCTGGTGAGGTCATCAGATGCAGAAGCAGCGGCAGTGACTCTTGCAGCTGTAGTGGCCGAGGTGCTGGCAGCATTGGGCGCAGCAGCTGCCCTTGCAGCCTTGGGGACAGCATCCACAGCAAAGCGGCTGCTGCCATGGACGTAGGGTGCCTTGGTTGCTTCGGCTCCTGGTGCAAGTGCATGCAGGGCAGACACACAGCAGTATTATCAAGTGAGTTGACAAAGGCAGGGAGGTGCCAGCTGCTGGAGAAGGCAACATGGCACAGGGGTTGATAATTGACATCCACCCCACGATACCCAAGATGTGAGGCTTGCAACTTGTGTGAGAAGGCTATATGGTGCAGGCTTGAACATCGACGTCCACCAGATGATACCCAAGATGTTGCCAGCTGCTGAGAAAGCTACATCGTGCAGCTTGAGACAGTGCCATAGGGGTGCTGCTAGTGAGTGCGTGACAACCAGGCATCCCACAGATGCAGCAGACACCACAGGGTGCACAAGGAAGCTCACCTGTGGGTTCCTTTGAAGCTTTGCTGCTCGTGGCACTGGCCCTAATGTTGAAAGCTGGCTTGCCGGGTGCAACCTTGCTGGGCTCCACCTGTTGCTCAGTATCTTCTGGCAGCTGTGCTGTGCTGATGTAGGCCGTGTCGCCCCCCTCAATCTCAAACATGGCAGGCGCCGGCTTCTTGTCGTCCTTGCTGACCTCAACCTCTTTGCCCTCAACTTTGTGGATGTTGAATGCAGACGTGGGAGGGACGATGACAGCGGGAGTCTTGCCTGCAGAGTCTGCCTGCTGGGCTGCCTTGGAGGCTGTTGGGATGGTCTGCCTGGGCGAGGCTGGGTCTGGCTTGCCCCGCGCTCTGCTTGCATCCTGCTGATGTGTTGGGGCCTGTGCCTCCTGTAGGATGGGCTTGGGTGTGCTGAACTGGTGTGCCTGCTGCTTTTGGGCACCCTGCTGCTGCTGCTGCTGGTGGTTGTGGTTGCTGTGGTCCTGGGGACCTGGTGCTTCGGATGATTGGAAGTGAACGGGTGCTTCAGAAACTGCCCTCAGTTGGGCAGCAAGGGATGGCTCACTTGGCTCGGCCTCCATCTTTGGCATAAGGGCCTGTGTGACCTTCCATGCAGCTGCAGCAGCTGCGACTTCTGCCTGGCTCAACTGCTTCGTGGGAACGGCACCTGCTGCAGAACCAGGCAGTGGCTTCCCTGCAGCCTTAGTGTCGGCAGCAGCACCTGCTGAAGATGCTCCATGGTGGGGATGATGGTGGTGGCTGCTGTGGGATGGAGGGAGGGCAGCAGCGGAATCGTGTTCTGCTGAGTCCTGAGATGCTACGTATACCATTCTGCCAGCGGCTGCCAT
Source organism: Chlorella sp. KRBP (assembly GCA_004335735.1). Taxonomy (NCBI): domain Eukaryota; kingdom Viridiplantae; phylum Chlorophyta; class Trebouxiophyceae; order Chlorellales; family Chlorellaceae; genus Chlorella; species Chlorella sp. KRBP. The sequence goes on from QAXK01001550.1 coordinate 17,888, forward strand.
GTGGTCTGCAACCTTCGGTCTGTATTTGCCGGGGCCCTTGTTGGCTCTCGCCTCGGCGTGCTGGCCTGCCACAACCAGCAAGAGGACTGCTGCCAGCAGTAACCTGGCACAGCATCCATGTGCCATTCTGACGATAGATACTGGACTTAAAAGGTTTTACGTTGTGTGTATCTTCTGCTTAAGCTTAGGTGAAGCCCGGAAGCAGCAGGAACGCGGGAGCTCAGCAGTTGCGTGCTTGTGCCTCTTCTGTGAGTGTGTCAGGAATAAATACCAAGTTATTAAGAGTCTCTTGTTGTCTTTCTTTGTTCATGGTGTCATGCCAGGCTGGGTCAGCTTGTCATTGCATGGCAGTACTTTCCTTGGGCAGATGACATGCTCGAGCACCAACTGTCAATCCATGTGTACGAATGCGTTGAGTATGCATCAAACCATATTTTGGCCAGCATACATTGCCGCGATGAGGCAGCAGCTGACAACCGAACACATGCCAAGCTCAGTTGTCACACAGTATTGCGCACTACTGCTGGCAGATTGAAAGAGCATGTCCCCAGCTTATGCTCTGAAGCAGGGCTAGACAAAATTCATTACGAAAGAATGCGTCCCTGCAATGCTGGCTCTCCAACTGCAAATGTGCTGGGGACATGTGCAGCTGCTGTTGGGCAGGAGTGCCGCCACCATGACGAGGCTGCTTAGCATATTGCAAGAACACGGCCTGACACTCAACCTCATCACCTGCAGGCGTTGCTCTGAGTAACCTCGGGCCTGGCATGACACAAACTAGTCTTGCTGTTCTGTCTCGACAATGTGGAGTGCGCATGCAGACTATGTGCACACGTCCTGCATGTGATAGTTTCCAGCAAGCAGGGAGACAGCACATGCTGATGTTCATGCTAGGGTCCCTTCACAGGGTCCCTGCCGACAGGTGGCGTCCTTGCCCAAGCCTTGAGCACCCTCTCCCTCACTGGGATCGGAGAAGATCAAGCTACCCCCCACAAGCCATCCAAGCTTCCTGCCAGTGCATGCAGGCTGCCGCACCTGCTGGCCTGGCCTGACCCTCATGATGTAGTGCAAGGGATGCATGGGCATACAGAGCTATAGGCATGGGCGATGTAGGGGCTGCTGATTGCAGTGATGTCCTACCCCCATGCACTTGGGAGCATGCGGGGTGATGCAAGGTGGCCTGTGTGCCTATGATGTGATGCACAATCATCAGGACCTGACGTGAACGTGTGAAGTTGGTGCAAGTGATAGGCAGGTACACAGGATGAGAGACTCTGTGGGACATGTACAGCGATCTCCAATTCAGTCGATAAGCTGTGTGGGACAGTGCAATGTCAGGCACAACTGATGCCATCACCCGGGGTGCCACAATGGTCATTTCACGTCACGTGGTTGCCTGATCTTTTGTCTTGCATCGCTTGGCTAAACATCACCTCTAAGCTAGTCAACACCCCTTCCAGATCTGACCATGAGGGCCTGCAAGGCGGCAGCTGCATTGGCGCCATGGGCAGAGGGCAGCACAAAGCCTTGGCCTGATATGGGCCTGTGACGGGAGCCTGCGCTGTAAAGAGAACAAAAACCATCAGAATATTGTTCTTCATCGCCAAACACGGGCTTACACCGTGTGCAAACAACCTTCAAGCTCTGTACTGTTGTGCTGGTCAGGGAGATGACGCAGCAAGACCACTGCTGTGATCGCCCTGTAATACTAATGACACACATAGTATAAAATCAGAATGTAAGACTAGCAGAAACGCCATACGCACTGGTGTCGCACCAGCTCGGTCACCAGCAGACCGGGTAACAAGCACAAGGATTAGGCCATGTCAAGTCAGACGCTAACTAAGGCACCCTCCCTTCCAAGAAAATAATTAAACTCAAGAAATATTGTTACTGCCGAGTGGAACATTGCATGCGAGCGCGTTATGTAGTGGCTCTCCAGGTCTCAGCAGTACGTGTCACCCTGTCGATAACATACCCAGCGAAGCGCAACCACATTGCTTGTGTTTCACTCACGTTGTACGTCTATTATAACAACGGGCGCAGGAAGCCATCAGTGCCTTCCTTACAGTCTTGACACCAAGTACAGACACTGCTCGACGCTGCACCACAAACCCACACACGAAGGTCAGTAAAATCAAGACGTTTAGTTCCTTACTACGATGGAGCATGTCCACTCGCCCGAAACTACGGGGTCGTTTGCCATGAGCACCTAGCAGTGAACCATGAGTTCCTGTGCAGCAGTGTCAGCTAAGGAGCCTACATTTTCTTAAAACCAACTTCAATATCAGTTTTAACTGCACCAACACACCCATGTATCTGTTGCTGAGCTGTGTTGTGTGTGTATTGCTGCAGGAGGCAGGGGTGCTGACAGCACCTACGCAGCAGAATGCTGCAAAGGGCAACGGCCCTGCTGCTGCTGGGGTGCCTGCTGCTTGCAGCCGCCCCACAGCCTGCGCAATCCTTTAGACTCCTCGGGTATGAAGTCAAATTCAACCGGGCAGCTGCAGCAGGCCAAGCCAGCACTGCATCCATTCCAGCCGCACAGACACCCGAGACATTAGCAGCCAAGAAGGCTCAGGCAGCGCAGGTGAAGGGTGCAGCACAATCCGCAATCCTTGCTGCTGCCGGTCAGGAGCCAGTAGCTGCAACGATACAGGCCACCACAGGGTCACCTGAGGTGAGGTTCAAAAACGTGCACTGTTGTGCAGACTATTGTGCAGACTGTTTTGGTGCAGCTCGTCTTGTGTACATAACCCAAACCAATCAAAGCAGAACATGCACCGCCTGCTGGTGGTTGAGCCGCACTGTGGCAGAAAGCAACACCACGGCCTTCAGCAAGCGCCAGCAGCACTCACTTGCTGCTTGAAAGTCCTGAGCCTGCAAGCACTTCAAGTCAGTCTGTGGGCAGTGAGATGGCAGCATTCAGGCATGCATTCAGGCATGCATAAGGTAGCTGTTGCTCTGATCGCTCCCTAGCACTCACCAATATCTGGGTCATCCTGTCAGCCATGCGCTGCTTGACCGCGCCCTGATGCACCCAGATCTACCTGCAGCAGCAACAGCCTGTCCAAACTCCCATGCTGGCTTTTATTCTTATGCTTACTGCAACTGCTGCGCCACACTGTGCTGTGCTGAACAGGTCAAGGCCAAGGCTGATACAGCCAAGCCTACTTCAAGCAGCACAAAGGTCAGCTAGTTGCACACTTGCTGCAGCACAGGCCTCATCAGCAATGCAGGAAGCGACAAAAGCCCTGTAGCGCTTGTCACTGCAAAGCCTAGAGTGTCTGCTTGCTTTGCACGCTGTGCCTGGCCTGGGACCACGATCAATTTGCAATCCTGCTGGGGTGATAGGTACTTCGTTGTGGCCCAGCCCCCTGACAGGCAGTCCACACTGTCTGGCTGGCATCTTTGTGTCCTGCAGGGCCGCCACCACCGCCACAGGAACCACAAGCACTCTCCGGCTCCCTCCCCACACGCTGACTACCACAAAGACAGCGACAAGGAGTACTATAACAAGGAAAACGACAAGGACTACTTCCACAAAGACGGCAACAAGGACTTCTATCACAAGGATGGTGACAAGGAGTACTACAAGGGCCCAGGCTCACCCAGTTATGGCCCCCACAGCCCTCCTCACCCCGTGACGTACACCCCAGAGCACCCACACTTCAAGAAGGTGGGTGCACACACAACAGCTGGCTTGTGCAGAGGCTGGGTGGGGCCAGGTTCGCAGCTGCGGCCTGAGGTGATTGATGATGCAGTGGGGTGGTCAGATGTTGATGTCGACGCTTGGCATGCGTGACAGCTGGCAGGTGTTTCGATCGATCGACATCGTGACACAGCAGCAGCAGTAGCAGTAGCAGCAGCAGCAGCAGGCATGGCAGGCTGGCAGGTATGGCAGGTGTAACTGCGGGTAGGTGTAACCATTGGCAGCTGTAGCTACAGCCGGGTGCCAAGGCAGCAGCCATCAGATGTGGGCCACATCTGCCAGCCTGTCACACTTGGAAGTGTGCCAGGTTGGCAGGTGTGCTGGGCCCACGGCGCTGCATCCTGTCTTGTGGGTGCGGGGTCATGAAGTGTCAGCAGGGTTCTGCAAGCTGGCATCTAGTGTGACGCTTGCTGCTGCTGCTGCTGCTGCTGTTGCTGCCATCATATGTGTGCCGCAGGAGGAGTATCCCAAGGACGAGCCATACGAGAATGATGAGTACTACAAGATCGGGGCCAAGAAGCGCACTGCACCCAAGAAGGGTGCCTTCAGCAAGGACTGGGACTATGAGGCAGACAAAAAGGTACGACAGCAGCACTGAAACTGGCTGCATGAGTGAGGTATTAGGATGGTATGATGACCGCAGTTTACATCCAAAACGCAGCAGACAGGCTGTCAGTAGCAACCTGTTGTCGGCCAAGCAGCTGGTGGCTGTGACTGCTGCAGTGCACTCTTTTTGCAGCTGGAAAGCATGCATACTGGAGGGTTGTCAGGCCAGTGGCACACGGCCAATGTTGTGCCTGGCAGCAGCTTTTCTGGCTCTCCTGAACAGCATGTTCCTTGTTTTATGCAGCCCTATGCAGCACAGCACCCCACACACCACAGCACTGCCTGTCAGAGCTATGCATGATTGAGCACTGTGAGCATACTGACTGATTGTGCTGCTGGTGTCGCTGCTGTTGCTCTGGTTTGCCTGTAGGATTATAATGAGGTACGTCAATGGCCTGTTTCAGCTGCATTTTATGCTGCCCTCAGCTTCTTGTGGTTACTCAACCTGAGCGATTATGTCACCCGCAGTTGTATGTGATCACCAGTGGCCAGTGCCCTGTCTTGCATGCTGACACCAGGAGTGTGTGCTGAGATCAGAATTGCATTGGCTCAAGCTAATACAAGGCAAGCATGCAGGGGGCATGTGACACACAAGCAAGATGGATGATATGCATGTTTGTGTGTCTGTGTTACTGCCTGCAGTACTTCCAGAAGTACCCTACGACCACCATTGGCCTGACTCCTGACTACAATGTGAGTCTCATCAGCTGCCATGTTGTCGCTGGTTGCATGGCACAGGCATGCTGTCTGTCTCTCAAGCTACAGTGCCCCTATCGGCCTCCTTGCCCGCCACCTCGTACGATGTCAGCACAACCAGCCATACACGACACCTTGTTCTCAGGGCCTCTGTAGCTCTGGCATGGGGTCGTCTTGAGCTTATGGAACCCAAGCAGCTTCCCTGATCAGGCAGCCCCACCTAGACAACCAGTACTGCGGAAGATGCCCAGTGGCCTGACACGACTGTGGGCAGGTCAAAGTTTTGCTGGATGCTGTTGAGAAGTCAGAAGCAACGACAACTTGGCCATAACAGCAGGGCATTCACCAAGTGCTGTTGCTTTGTTCGTTGTTTGCGTGTCAGGAGGATTACAAGAAGGATGACTACAAGAAGGATGACTACAAGGAGGAGTACGAATCCCAGGACTTTGAGGATTACTACAAGAAGAAGGACACCTACAAGAAGAAGGAGGATTACAAGAAGGATGACTACAAGAAGGATGACTACAAGAAGGATGACCACAAGAAAGATGACTACAAGAAGGATGACTACAAGGAGGATGAGTACAAGAAGGACAAGTACAAGAAGGATGACTACAAGAAGGATG
>QAXK01001551.1:0-69415 GCA_004335735.1 Chlorella sp. KRBP
CACTTGGGTGCGGGGATCTTCTCACCGTCCCGCGCATGCATGCATCTTGCTCCCCAGTCTCCAGCATGTACAGGGACTCTGACTCGCGTGCTTTCACGTGTCCGCTACGTGCAACCCCGTGTTATATGGGTGGGTGCGGGCGGCTTGCCAACTTGGAATCACCATCGGACCCTCGTTGCCATGTCCTCAACTTTCATGGTGGGTGATGTGCGCTTGCACCTTGCATGATGGGTGATGTGAGTGCTTGCGCTTGCAGCTAGAGCGCTGCTGTGGTTGGTGTCGTTGTCATTGCATGGCACGGCAGAGGTGTGAGACGGTGGCATGGAACCGTTTCGCGGTGGCGTAACTCTGACTTGATTTGGCCTGGCTCGGGGCGATCACTCAAGGCAAAGCGAAGCCCTGTTGGCATTGATTAGCCACTGACTGCAACTGCACCTTGCACGAGAGACTGAGGCCATGCGCCACGCGCAGCACACTGCTGGCTGGCCACCTGCCTGGCGGCTGAGCACTCAGGAGCTTCACAGCCAGTTTTCGCGCGCAGGAGTCTCATGAGCAAGGGTTAGGTAGGATAGCGTATCTAGAGACAAAGGGTAAACACAACGCGCTCTACAAGGTCACCCAGCACCGAAGGATTAAACACGACGATGCGCTCTACAAGGTCACCCAGCAGCACCAGCGCTCCCTGCCTCCGCAGGCTCTTGCAGGCTGCCACCTTCCTGCACCGCTGGCGCGGGCACTGTTGCCTCTGTTGTCGCCGCTGGCTGTTCTTCCGCCGCAGCGATCCCGCCCCCGCTTGCGGACCGCCTCCCAAAGCCGCCCCCAGGCACCAGCAGCTGTGAGGGCGGCAGCTCCGCCACCACGTTGCCCTGCTGGTCCTGCAGCCTCCCTGGCTCCTCCCCCGCTGCCTCCAGGGGCGGGCTCACGCTGGCGGCACGCTCCTTGGCCGCCTCTGTGAGCATGCGCGCCTTGAGGAAGGCGGGGCTCTGCATGAAGTCACGCTCCAGGGCGTCAAAGTTGTTACGCAGCTGCTGCAGCCCCGCCACGGGCGCCCTCCCCGTGCCCTGGTTGGAGCCGGGCACCACGGCAGGGGTGCGGCCGGGCAGGGGGGACCTGTCCCTGGAGATGGAGGAGGGGGACGCCGTGAGGCCAGGGCGCGTGAAGGAGGAGCCACCCACGGACGCCTGCGACTGCAGCGCACCGCTCGCTGCTGCGTTGAGGGCGCTGTTGGGTGGGGAGGCGCCGCTCGAGGTGCGTGGCTGGCGCTCCTGGCTGCGGCGCGTTCCCGCCCCACCCAGTGACGCTGTTGAGTCATGTGGGAGGGGAGGTAGGCCCAGGGAGGGCTGGGAGCCTAGGCTGGGCTGGGTGCCCAGCTGCGGAGGGCTGCCCCCGCCCAGTGCAGAGGTGGCCGCGCCGGCTGCCGCTGGAGACGCAAAGGCGGACGAGGACGAGACGGACATGCGCCTGGGCAGTGGCTGCGGGGGCGGGGTGAGGCTGCTGCTGCTGCTGAGGCGGCCTTGGGGGAGGGACAAGGGCTCCAGCGCGGGTGTGGAGGCCTCAGAGGGGGGCAGCGGAAGGGTGACGGGGCTGATGTCTGGCAAGGAGGGCAGAGGCAGGTCGCTGGTTGCTGATGCGGCGGCGGGGGGCGTCTCTTGCCCACCTGGTGCTGAGGCGGAGAGGGTGGCCGAGAGCACTGCACGCGATGCAGGTGACTCTGGTGGCTGGGGCGGCTGGGGAGTGGCGGACGTGTCCCCTGCTGCTGTTGCTGCATCAGGGGGCGGCACCACCACCTGTAGCGGCGGTGCGGGAGGGAGGGTGCTGGTGCTGCTGGCTTGCTGGTCGCCGCTGATGCTGCTAGGTTGTGTGGGTGGCGAGGTGGGGGCGGGGGAGGCAGTGCCCTCATACAGCCCTCTCTGCGGCACGGGCACGGGCAACGCTGGTGGTGGTGGTGGTGTTTGTGCTGCTGCTGACGTGCTTTCCCGTCGCTGCAATGACGGGGCGCTGGTGCTGCTGGGTGGCGCAGCACCGCTGCCTGAACGCCGCAAGCTGGTGCTGCTTGGGAGGCCTGGGGGCGGCTGGGGCTGGGGAGCAGCAGGAGGAGGAGGAGGAGGAGGAGGTGTGGCGGCAGAGGAGGGGCGCGAGGACAATGTGCCTTCTAGCCCTCCACTCTCTTGCACTGGTGCTAGTGGTGATGCTGACATGGAAGCCTGTGGTGACGACAGCCGTGCAGATGTGCTGCTCTGCAGTGGCGGCGGCGGAGGAAGTGTGGGAGGCTGTATCTGCTGCTGTTGTTGTTGTTGTTGTTGTTCCGCCGCTGCCATCTCTGCAGCTGCAGCCGCGCGCACCTGCTGAGGTGTCATGCTGCGGAGTGGACCTGACTGCTGCTGCTGCTGCTGCTGTTGTGCCGCTGCAGTTCCGCTGCGTGACAAGGTGCTTGCTAGTGCGTCCGCGCCTCTTGACATGGCCCCCCCTTGCGGTGAGGTGGCGGGAGGTGTGAGGGCACCAGGTGACGCCGCGCTGTGGGGGCGCGAGTCTGGTGGCAGCAGGGCGCTGCTGCTGGGCTGTGAGGTGAGATGGGACAGGGAGGACGAGGGCAGGAGGGCTGGAGGGAGCAAGGGTGTGAGGGGGCCGCTGCTGCTGCTGGGCCCCACCGTGACGCTGGTGTGCTGCTGGTGGCCCGACAGTGGCCTAGGCACGTTGATGGGCGCAGCGCTGTTGAGCCTCGAGGTGGAGGCAGAGGAGGGCACCACCGTGGGGAAGGCGCCTGATGACCTGGAGGTAGGGTACTGCATGGGCCTGAGGCCTGTGCCCTGCTGCTGCACTGCCAGACGCTCCGCTGCGGTTGAGCTCCCTGTGGGGGAGGGAGGGGTGCTGGCGCTGGTGCCCGCCTGCATGGCCCAGTGCGATTGGAGCGTCTGGTGCAGCAGCTGAAGCTTGGCAGCCATCTGCACACACACCACGGCACACGTGATGCAGCAGGGGGAGCTTGCCACCAGTGTGCGGTGGGCTACACCGGAGCAGTGAGTGACAGCACCTTGCGCAACTCGCGTGGCGTGGCGGCTGCAGCCAGGCAGGCACTGTGCAGGTCTGCAGCAGGTCCGCTCACCTCTGGGTGGTTAGCGACCTGCCAGGCCTGCACTGCCGAGTGCAGGGAGGCCAGCAGTTGCTCCTGCTCGCGTGCGTTGATGGCGTCCTGCAGCCCGGGGGCCTGCTGCTCGTCGGCCAGCCGCCACAACCACGGCATCACGCGAGGGAGAGTGAACGGGTCCTGGGCACACACACCACACGTGTTGCAGTGCAGGCAGTTTGTCAGTCAGGTGCACATGGTGCAGCCGCTGCTGCTCTGCACGAGCCGCACCACCTGATGCGCACCCCACGCCACCCCAGCCCCCAGTCAGGCCGCCTCTCACCTGCAGCATGCTAGTGAAGGCCTGCAGGAGGCTGTGCGCCACATCAGGCTGCAGCGCGCCCCACACGGCACCGGTGCGCGAGAGCAGCCGCTGCATCTCAGCGCTTGCTGGCCCAGCTGTGAGCGCCTCACGGTACGCGGCGTTGATGTCCTGAAGAGGACCCTGAGGGAGGATGTGGTGTGCAAACACAATAAGGCCTCACACGTGTGTAGAGGACCACATAGTGCCACCAGGTCAGGCAAGGTGAAACGACCACGCACCCACGCTTCCCCGTGCATGCGCCCACCTGTTGTGACGCTGAAGGTGTGCGCGCCGGTGAGACTGGCTGCACAATGGCGCTGTTGACGCTCGCCCTAGGGCTTGGGCTGTCCGCCCACATGCGCTGCCCACTTGGCTCCCGCATGAGACCACTGGGCTCCGCAGACGGCAGCAGAGGAGGAAGCCCACTGCCCCAGTGACTGACAGCCGCACCGCCCCCGCTGCCACCGGCAGCACCGTCCACTCCATGCAGCCCCCGCCGCGCCCCCTCCATGCCACCAGGGCTTGCGGGCATGTGGTGAGGGCTGCTGGGTGCGGGCCCCACTGGTGGCGTGGGCACTGCGTACTTGGCAACTGGCATGAGGGCGGAGAGGGGCCGGTGCTGCTGCGCCTGGCCCTGCTGCGCCGAGGTGGGGCGGTGCTGCAGCGGGCTGCTGGGCCGGCTGCTGCTGGGCTCTGCAAGCAGGAGGTGGGCCGGGGGTGCTGCCATGTGTGTTATGCCTCCCAGGGGGGCCAGGCGTGTGACTGGGCTGGCAGGGCCGGCGGCACTGGCTGCTGCTGGGTGCTGCTGGTGCGCCTGCTGCAGCTGAGCCTCCATCAGCCTGATGCGGTCCTGTGGGCGGGCGGGCGCACGCAGCACACGCAGGAGCAGCAGCATCCATTTGACCTCATCCTCATCCTCATCCACCGCATCATACACATGGGCAGGGCAACGCAAGCCGCACAGGTGCCCAACTGCCTTCCCTCACCTGCAGCTCAGATATGGTGCGTGTGCTGGCCGCACTCTGTGACGCCATGGCATCCACCAGCTCCCTCTGACGCGATTCCATGTCCCTCAGCTGGCGCTGCAGGCCCTGCCACTCCAACAGAGGCACCGTCACCGTCTGCATGGCGGAGGAGGAGGAGGGGAGGGCCCCGCTGCCTGCACCCGCTGTGTTGGAGGGGATGGCTGACTGGGGGCGGGACGCGGGGGGGAGCAGCTGACCGCTGCCTGCAGGGTGCGCACACGGCAGCAGAAGGGCTGTGCAAGCGTCATGCACATGCGAAGGTCTCCTGCCGCATCAAGTGTTCCTGGCCCCAAGAATCGCCAATGAATGCAACCTCCGCTCACCTGATGCGGGCCTGCTGCGTCCACTGGAGGGTCGCATCAGGGGCGGCGTCAGGTTGAGCTGCTGCTGCTGCTGTGACTGACGATCCATGAGGGTGACGTCCAGGGCCTCAGAGGGGGTGGGAGGTGAGGGGACCTGCACCATACCACCACCACACTCACCGCATGGTGGTGACAGCAGGGCTAATGGCTAGGTCCCACAAGCACTTCCCCTTTGCGCTCTTGTTTCTCACCAGGGGGTCAGCAGCCGCAGTGTTGCCCCCATCCCCCCAGCTCCTGCGACTAGAAGAGGGCTGGCGTGCCAGGGGCTGGCCCACCATGAGGCTGCCACCGTCCAGTGAGCCAGGACGGCTGCCCCTGCCATTGGCGGATGGTGCAGGTGGCAGAGGGTCCAGGGGCCCACTGCCAGGAGGGCCATCCGTGGTGCTGGGCCTGTGGAGTGAACACCAGGTGGGCGCACCAGGACATACACACCTCCTCTCCTGCTCCTTCTTGCCCTTCCCTGCACACCCCAATGATCACACGTTGAGTGTGTGTGCCGCACCTGGTGGGTGCGCGTGAGGATATGTCCATCACCACGTCCTTGGCCTCCGCCGCCTTCCTGAACCGGTCAGCCAGTGAGCCCTGACGCTGGAAGGGGGACACGCGTGGGGGCGAGGGGGCGCGCGCGGCCGAGGGGGGCGGGGAGGCGCTCCGCCGCACGGGGGACAGGGCGCGCGCGCGGTGGGAGGAGGCGGGGGCGGGGGAGGAGGAGCGCACGCCACCTGGGGAGGCGCCTGGCCCTGGCAGGATGGCTTGAATCCCTGGCCATGCAAGCACAGGCACACAGGCGACAGGTGTGGCGCTAGCATCCTGCTCCTCCTCCTCCGGGCACAACAAGCGGGTGGCGACCTGGCTTGTGCCCCTGATGAGTGCCTTGACGCACCTGCAGGCTCAGGTGCCGCTGCCTGTGCCGCCCACCCCGCCGTGCCGCCCCCCGCCTGCCCGTGCGCTGTGAGCTGATCCAGCAAGGCACCCGCGAGGCGCGCCATGTCACGCACATCCTTCACCTGCAAACAGGAGGTCAGCAGCAACACAAATGCCACTGATGAACAGGTGAGCTTGAATGCACCACTGCTACGCCCACATCTGTGCCCTGCGCCCACCTTGTCGAACTTGGGTCCTTCCAGTGTGCGCGCAAGCCGCTGAGTCAGGCTGCGGGGATCTGCCGCCGACCCGCCACCATCACCCTCCAGCATGGGACCCAGCACCAGCGCCGCACAACGCACACAGTCAGCAGCCGCCTGCAGGCAAACATGAGTTTGGTTGGCGCAGCAACGGTGGGGCGGCTGCTCTGGCTATGCACCTGTGCACCCGTCTGCCACCTGCTCACCTTGCGTGTCTGCCAGTCCTTGCTGGCCAGCGCCCCACACAGTCCAGACCCTGTGCTGCTGCCTCCTCCTCCTCCTTGCGCCTGGGTGGGCTGGCCGGCTGAGGGCGGGGTGGAGGGATGCCCCACCAGCGCATTCAGGTTCTGCTGGAACAGCCCAGGGGCAGCCTGCATGAGTGCAGTAGCATCATGGGCAGCGTGGCAGGCGTGTTGCACCAGCGCTTGCCCTCTCCCCAGTTCGCCGAACAGATGAAAGTGTGTGCGATCAGTACAAGCAGAGTCATGCCGCTCACCACCAGCAGTCCCTGAGGTGCACCTGTTGCCGGGTCCAGGCGTCCCACCGCACCCAGCAACGCATAGGTGGCCTGTGACAGGATGGGGCAAAGAGCACAACCAACAGGCTTTGGTCGTCGCATTGGACGCTGGCTATGCGGCAGGTGCTCGCGCCCGTGAGGACCACCCAGGCAGCTACCTGGAAGCTGGGTGTGTTGAGCCGCTTGAGCACCTCCTTGACGCACACGGGGTCCACCTGGCCAATGCACTGGGCGGCCTGCACTTGCACCAGGCAAGACACAAGCCACCATGCTGTCATCTCGCAATGCCACCTCCCCTCCCTGGAATGGTTGCCGGCCCTCAGCACTCGTCCCTTTGCCAACCCGCCATCCTCTCCCAGCCCTCACCAGCGCGAGGGCGTTGCACGCCGCTGCCTGCAGCTCCCTCTTGCCGTCGGGCAGGCTCTCCAGCAGTGCCTTGCCCACTGGGTGCTGGCTGGTGGGCAGGTTGGCCTCAGGCGCGTGCACCTCGGCCAGGCCCTGGGCCACACACGCCATGGACTCGCCCGCTGCGTCGCGCACGCTGCTGTCTGCATCCTCCAGCAAGCGCTTGAGAGTGGACACCATCTTGCCCAGAAGGGTCGTGGTGAGGGCGGCCTCCCGCTGCGGGCACGTGCTGTTGGCCAGGCGCCCCAACGCCCTCGCCACCTCCTGCGTGCGGTGGGCGCGGTGGGCACACACCATCATGCTCTGCTGTGCTGCAGCCTCTGCAGGGACGGCAGCTTGCACCCCCGTGCAGCGCACACTGGCGCACCTTGCGCGCCACCACCTTTTGCGCTGTGCCACCCGCGCACAGGCTGTGCACGACCATGGGCAGGCAGTCAGCATCCAGCCAGCCCTTGTCCTGCAGGGCGGCACACCGAAACACAGCGGTTCTGCCGCCGCCGCGGGGAGCGTGGCACACAAATCGAACCGCGCGGCTGTTGCGTGCCCCGTGGGCCCTGTGCGGCCTGTGCAACACAAGCAGCATCTGCAGCTGCACTGATCACGCACCGCCCACTGCACCTGCCGGCCCCACTGCGTGCCAGGAGTCCCACCTGCACCAAGTCCGAGAGCTCCTCTGCCGCCCGCTTGGCAGTGTCCCTGTCGTTGAGCTTGCTGAGCGCGCCCAGGACCCTGTCCTTCTTGACCGCAACCTGCTCGCGGCTTGCCACTCCTCCTCCTGCTGCTCCCTGCCCGGGCAACTTGCCCGCGGCTTGCGCGACGGCAACCTGCCCCAGCCTGCCTGCCATTGGGCTGGCAACTCGCCGTCCTCACCGCCTGCGCCTCTCCATCGCCTGCTGAGAGCGTGTGGTGCGCGAACGAGTGCAAATTTTCTAGACCCTCATGCAGATTGTGCGAATGCTCCGCGTGTGCTGCTTTCCATTCCCCGCGCAGCATCCCGATTGCCTGTGTGTAGGCCAGGCCAGCACCTCCAGCGGCTAGCAGGCTCGGAGCGCAGCGCAGGTTCAAATGAGCAATTTCGAGGATGGCGCTGGCGGGGGAGCAGGAGCAGGTCCGGCACCGCTGGCGAACAACGACATGATGGCGCTGGATGGGAACCCGGGGCAGTTGGAGGGCTTCGCGCTGGAGGCTTTCTACACGTTCCTCAAGACGTATTCGCTGGGCGCAGTGGAGGACGAGACGCAGGCGGCTCCCTTCTACGCGCAGCAGCTGGAGCAGATGCGCATGGAGGACAGCACCAACATCTTCGTGGACTGGGCGCACTTCGCCGACTACAACTCGGCGATCGCAGACATGGTCGCGCAGCGCTTCCTGCGCCTCGAGCCCTCGCTCAGGCAGGCCGTGCTCCAGTTCGTCAAGGACATCATGCCCGAGTACACGCAGGTCAGCGCCGAGCGTCCTGTTGCGCGTTTGCGAGCATCCGGTCTGAGCATTTGAGATTTGAAGGATCGTGCTGCGGGATGCTGCTCGGTGCGCGCGCGCAGGACGACAACGGCACCGTCAAGGACTTCTTCCTGTCAGTGTTCAACCTGGGCGCTGTGGACCGCCTCCGCGACCTCAGGTGCGGACACCACACGCTGCACAGCACGTGCGAACAGCAGCAGCAGCGCAGGACGGAGCCCACAGTGTGCCTAACTGCGTGTGTGCTATGCAGGGTGGAGAAGGTGGGCTCCCTGTGCAGCTTTGCTGGCACAGTGACGCGCACCAGCGAGGTGCGGCCCGAGCTGTACCTGGGCGCCTTCCGCTGCCTCGAGTGCGGCACGGTGGTCAAGGGCGTGGAGCAGCAGTTCAAGTACACCGAGCCCATCATCTGCAGCAACAACACCTGCGGAAACAGGTGCGCGTCGATCCACATGTTTGGCACGCCTGGCGGGCCAGCAGGCAGCGCGCTGTTAGCAGGTCTCGCCACACGGCCTGCCCGTGCGCGCAGGAAGCTGTGGAGCCTGGTGCGTGAGGACAGCGTGTTCGTGGACTGGCAGCGCGTCAAGGTGCAGGAGAGCGTGGACGAGGTGCCCGCCGGGTCCCTGCCACGCACCCTGGACGTCATCGTGCGCAACAAGCAGGTGCGGGCTGGGCGCAGGCGGGAGGGAGGGCGGGCAGGTGCAGCAGGAATCGCCTTTCCTCGCATACATGGATGCACCTTGTCGCTCCCTCCACAGGTTGAGGAGGCCAAGGCGGGAGACAAGTCGGTATTCACCGGGTGCCTGGTGGTGGTGCCCGACGTCAGCTCCATGGCACTGCCAGGCAACGTGACCATCAGCGCAGGTCAGAGCTGCACCTGCAACGGAGGGGACGGCATAGGGGCAGCAACATGGCAGGGTGTGGCACCCAAGCGTATGGTGGTGCCCTGGTGTGTTGGCCGAGCAGGTGGTCGTGGTGGTGGCGGCGGTGGCGGCGTTGACGGCTTCACCACGCGCGAGTTCGGCACGCGTGAGATGACGTACCGCCTCATGTTCATCGCAAACACCATCCAGGTGCGACAGCCTGGTGTCACGGTGTGCAGGCGCGACACAGCCTGCCTGGTGAGCCTGCACCACCTGTGCTACCAGCACATGCTGCTGCTGGACACGGTGCGTGTGTGCGCACAGGCTGCCGAGGTGCGTAGCGGCATGGTCAACATCCGTTCGGACGAGGACCTGAGCCCTGATGAGGTCTTGGCCTCGTACGAGCCACGCCACGCGCAAGAGGTGCTGGCCATGAAGAGCGACCCACAGGTGTGTCACGAGGGTGCAGGGCCATGGAGAGCAACTCACAGGTGCAGGACGGAGGCTCGGGTGGTGGGGAGGGCAGTGGGCAGGGCGCATGCACCATCGTGTTGATAAGTTCAAGCTGCGCCTGACGTGGGGCTGGTGGTGCTGTGCAGATTTACGCCAAGCTGACGCACAGCATCTGCCCCAGCGTGTGGGGTCATGACTCGATCAAGCAGGCGGTGCTGCTCATGCTCCTGGGGGGCGTGCACAAGCGCACACCAGAGGTGAGGCCTGCTTGCGGGTTGCTGCCTGGCAGCGTTGCGCAGCCACATGGCTCCGCTTGCCTGGACACAGGAGCTCAAGACTTGCCCCACGTTGGTTGCCTGTCGTTGCAGGGCATGTCCCTGAGGGGTGACATCAACGTGGCCATTGTCGGTGACCCTGCGTGCGCCAAGAGCCAGATCCTCAAGTGAGCATTGGCTTGGTGACCACGCCAGCCACACCCTGCCCTGCCAGGCAATGATGCTGCGCCACCGTCACACACAGTCTGCTCACCCCATGTATGTGCGTGGGTCGTGTCCACTTGAATGCGTGCGCCCAGGTACGTGTCAGGGTTCCTGCCCCGTGCCGTCTACACCTCGGGCAAGGCCTCCACGGCGGCGGGCCTCACGGCCTCTGTGGTCAAGGTGCGCACCACCCGCCTGCACCCACCTGGTGGGCAGCGCTGGGATGGGGAGGGATGAGGCCGCAGCTGCGCCACGCAACCTACAGCCTTGATGGTGTGGTCACGCGCTCTCAGTGTCGTGTGGGTACGCCATGTGTACGTGTGTGTGCGCAGGAGCCTGAGAACAACGAGTTCGCCATTGAGGCTGGCGCGCTGATGCTGGCTGACAACGGCGTGTGCTGCATTGACGAGTTTGACAAGATGGACATCAAGGACCAGGTGGCCATCCACGAGGCCATGGAGCAGCAGACCATCTCCATCACCAAGGCTGGCATCCAGGTGCGCGCAATTGGGTGCACTGTGCTGCAGCAAGCGATTGGGCCCTTGCATCAGGACCTTGGACTGCCCGTGCACACGCTGTCGCCCACGCACCCCTTGCCGTCCCCGCCCACAGGCCACGCTCAACGCGCGCGCGTCCATCCTGGCTGCGGCCAATCCCGTGGGGGGACGGTACGACAAGGCAAAGCCCCTCAAGTACAACGTGGCACTGCCACCCGCACTGCTCTCAAGGTAAGGATGTGTGCAGCGTGCAGACGGGGCGAGCTGGCTTGCTGTGGATTGGGGTGGGACGCTGCCAAGGCTGAGGCAGCAACCTTGGCGAACTGCCCCAGCGTGCAGGTGGCACACGATTTACCGTGTTTGCTTGGCCATGGGCGCAGGTTTGACTTGTTGCACGTGATGCTGGACGAGACGACTGAGGACGTGGACAACCGCATCGCGCAGCACATCATCCGCCTGCACCGCTACCAGGGTGACGCCTTCAGCAACGTGCCATACAGCACCGACCAGCTGCAGAGGTAAGCAGCACCTCCTGCTCACTTTCCACTACCAACCCAGCACAGCACTGCTGACTTGACCCCGACCCGGCAACTCAGTCAGGCACCTCACAAGCTCCCTCCTCCTGGTGCGCACAGGTACATCAAGTACGCGCGCGCCATCAAGCCAGAGATGAGCACCGAGGCGGCAGAAAAGCTGGTGCGTCAGCATCTTGCCAACCCTGCACCCGTTGTGAGGCTTGACGCCTTGCAAGACTGTCCGAGGCGTGCCGTCACCCACCCACACTCGGTGGGTAGCCCTGTGTTGCCCCCTGTGCAGGTCCACGCGTACAAGGAGCTGCGCAGTGAGGACGCCATGCCTGGCTCAGCGTCAGCGTACCGCATCACGGTGCGTCAGCTCGAGGCGTTGGTGCGCCTGAGCGAGGCCACGGCGCGCGCCTACTGCTGCAACACCATCACGCCCGCACACGTGGAGGCCTCCAAGCGCCTGCTGCGCTCCTCCATCCTCAAGATTGAGCAGCAGGACGTGGACCTGGATGACGACGACCCTGTGAGTGTGTACGGGGCGGGAGGAGGGAGGGAAGGCGCCTGGATAATGTGCCAGCAAGGTGCTGGTGCGCACGTCTCACGCCCTCTGACGCGCCATGACTTTTGTCTGCCTCTTTTTGCCGCAGCTGGGCCGCCCTGTGTTTGACCCTGAGTTTGGCCCCGGTGGCCCGGTGGACGAGTTCCAGGGCCAGGACCAGGTCATGGCTGAGGGGGGGGCGCGGGAGAGGGCACAGGGGCAACAGGACGACATGGACCAGGGACCGGGGCAGGAGAACGTGCCGGGGCTGGCCAACGGCGCGACGGGCGCTGGCGCTGCAGGGTGAGGGGTCACTGCTCACTGACAGCAGCGGCGTGCATGACGAGTGGTGCTGTCCTTGTGGGTGGGGACAAGCAACCACTTCTGGTTGTGTGCTGTTCATGTGCAGGGCGCCCAAGCCAGCGGCGGCTGCTGCACCAGGCGCTGGGGAGCAGCCAGCAGCTGCCAAGAAGACGACCAAGATCACAGCGGCAAAGTTCACACAAATGAAGGTAGGCAGGCGTCTGAGGAGCTTGAGATGTAGGTGCATGCGTTAAGCCGCAGTGCGCTCATGCGCAGGTGGGTGCTTTCGTTGTGCGTCACACTCTGTCCACGGATTACACTGGAATGTCATGTGGCTGCGTGCGCGCAGGGCCTGCTGGTCAAGCGCATGATGGAGGCGCAGGAAGCTGCGTACCGTGCGCGTGAGGCCAAGCAGGCGGCTGCAGCGGCGCAGGAGGAGGAGGAGGCGCAGGACGACGGCATGCGGCAGGAGGACCTCATGCGCTGGTACATGGAGGACCAACAGACCAGGTGAGGGGCTGGGGCGTGTGGTGGTGCTTGCACAGCGGTGCTTGCACAGCGGGCAGCCAGCCGCAGCACCGGCGTGGGCGGTCGGCACGCAGAGCGGGTCGCATCACGCGCCCTGAGCTGCAACTGTTGCTAATGGGCGTGCATGTGTGTCACCTGCACACAGGGGCGCGCTCAAGCTGGAGGAGGACGCCGAGCGCGAGATGGAGCTGCTCTTCAAGGTGGTCAACCACCTCATCAAGAAGGACCAGGTGAGCAGGAACGTGGCATCGCCAGGTGGGCACAGGAGGATGCACACGGCCCCCACACTGATGGTCGCCAGGTGGACACAGGAGGATGCACACGACCCCCACACTGATGGTACAGCACCCCTGCATTGTCCTGCGCACAGGTGTTGGCAGTGGTGTACCGGCCCGAGCCGCAGGCGGGCGAGAGCAGCACCGACTACCTGGTGCGCATGCAGAGCGAGCGCGTGCTCACGCTGCACGCCGGCTTCAACCCCGACGAGTGAATGCTTGCTGTGCCACGCGCTGTGCGCTGCTGCAACGCGAGCACCTTTGTGAGTCCACCTGAGGGTTGCCTGCCCTTGAGGTCGTGGGCGGCACACAAAGGAGCAGCACTTACAGCGCCCCAGCACACAGCGCGCACACACAGAAGGCAGCGAGCAGGCGCAGCTGCGCGTGCAGCACACGGCGTAGGCACCTGGCGTAGGCACGAGCACATCGGCGAGCCATGGGCTCCGACTCTTCGGACGAGGAGGTGCCTCTGGCGGTGCTTGCCCAGCAGCGCAAGGCCGCTGCTGCTGCTGCCGCCACCGCGGCAGCGTCGAACGGCAAGGGGAGCAAGGGGAAGGCCACCCCGACTGCGGCAGCCAAGAAGCGCGCAGCCAAGAAGCAGAGCAGCGAGGCGGAGGAGGAGGACGACGACGACGACGATGGCAGCAGCGAGGCGAGCAGCAGCGCGGAGGAGGAGGAGGAGGGCGAGGCGGCCAAGCCAAAGAGGCGCAGCAGCGCCAGGTCGAGTGGGGGCGGAGGCGAGCGCAGCGCCAAGCGTGCCAAGCGCGGCGAGGGCGGCAAGAGCGGCGACAAGGTGCTGTGGCAGTCGCTCAAGCACCACGGCGTGCTCTTCCCTCCCGAATACGTGCCGCACGGAGTCAAGCTGCTCTACGAGGGCGAGCCTGTGCAGCTGACGCCGGACCAGGAGGAGGTGGCCACCATGTTCGCGATCATGATTGAGACGGACTACATGAAGAAGCCCATCTTCCTCAAGAACTTCTGGGCTGGCTTCCAGGAAATCCTCGGCAAGAACCACAAGATCAAGTCCCTCGACAAGTGCGACTTCCGCCCCATCTACAACTACCTCATGGAGGAGAGGGAGAAGAAGAAGGGCCTCAGCAAGGAGGTGAGCCTGCTTGCAGCGTGCGGCGCGGGGGCGGCGGCACCTGGGACGGCACATCGACACGCCGTGCGCATGCCGCGCCCGTGAACACTTGCAGGAGAAGGAGAAGGCCAAGAAGGAGAGGGACGCGTCTGAGGGCAAGTACAAGGTGGCGTACGTGGATGGACGGCCTGAGCCGGTGAGCGGCCTGTGTGCGCCGAGCGGGCAGGCACAGCGGCACACTCGGCACAGCTGCAGCCCAGCAGCAACACCACAGGTGGTGCATCACAGCAGGGTGCAGACGTGCAGCGGGTGTGGCTCGTGCGCGCGTGCTTGTGCACAACACAGGTGGGCAACTTCCGCGTGGAGCCTCCAGCGCTGTTCCGCGGGCGAGGTGAGCATCCCAAGATGGGCATGATCAAGAAACGAGTCTACCCGCGGGACATCACCATCAACATCGGGAAGGGGGAGCCGCTGCCGGAGCACCCCTACCCGGGGCAGACCTGGAAGGAGGTGAGCCGCACCTGAACAGCACCAGCAGGCACACGGGGGGTCAAGGACCAGGCACACGGGTAGAGGCATGCGTCCCTGGCGTCGTCCCGGGGTGCAACTCAGCGCTGGTGGCCCTTGTTGTGTGTGGTTGCAGGTGCGCCACGACCAGACGGTGACGTGGTTGGCGTACTGGCGCGACACGGTGAGCCAAAAGGACTACAAGTACGTGTACCTGGGCGCCACCAGCACCTTCAAGGCGGACAGCGACCTGGCCAAGTACGAAAAGGTGGGCACCGGGCTGCTCCCTGCAGCAGCACCAGCAGCAGCAGGGTGGGAGCAGGTGCACGCACGTGCAGCAGAGGGATGAGAACAGGAGCGGCAGCAGGAGGGTGAGAGCGGGGGTACGCAGGGAGGAGAGCAGCAGGGCAAGCAGTGTGCGGCGTCGCTCTCACCTCGCTGTGGTGTCCCTCCTCCTGCTCCTTGTCCTGTTGTCCTGTTGACAGGCGCGCAAGCTCAAGGAGATCATTGGTGAGGTGCGGCGGCAGTACGAGAAGGACATGGTGGACAAGGACACGCGCAAGCGGCAGGTGAGGGGAGGGTGCACCATGCCTGGCGGGTGCACTGGCACCACTGTGGGGAGGGCCAGGAGCTGCCCTGGGGGGTGCACTGGCTGTGCGCCTTGCCCTGGGCTGGGTGGCCACCGAATGATCACGCCGTGTTGTCCCACCACACACACACACGCGCGCAGATGGCGGTGGCTCTGTACTTCATTGACAAGCTGGCGCTGCGTGCGGGGCACGAGAAGGACGAGGACGAGGCGGACACGGTGGGCTGCTGCACGCTCAAGGTGCGTGCGCACAGTGACTGCACACGACCTGGTGGTGTGGACAAGGAGGGGCCACGCAGCCTGCACGTCCTGGTCAGCACCTACACCGTGCCTGATGATCTGCACACACGCACACACCGCCGCCTTGGTGCTTGCAGGTGGAGAACATTGAGTGCGTGGAGCCGTCCTCGGTCAAGTTCGACTTCCTGGGCAAGGACTCGATCCGGTGAGCGCAGCCCTTGAATCTGGCAGGCTCAGCATTAGTTGCGACGCCTGGTGTTGCCCGCCTGGCTGACCGTGGGCGGTGGCGGCCCCCTTGTTTGTTGTGCGTGTGTGCTGAGTTGCACAAATGGCGACCGACCATGACCCACACTTGACAATCGTACCCCTGTGCGTGTCCCCAGGTACGAGAACACAGTGGAGGTTGACCCTCGCGTGTACGCGTGCGTGGAGAAGTTCCGCAAGATGGACCACACGGGGCGCAAGAAGCAGCCGGCCGACCAGCTCTTCGAGTCGTTTGACGCGCAGGACCTCAACAAGGAGCTCAAGAACATCATGGACGGCCTCAGCGTCAAGGTGAGGGAGGGGGGCTGTGTGTCAGGAGTAGCACGCTGACTCGTGCGGACGTGTGGGGAGGATGTGGCATTCGTCAAGTGAGAAAAGTGGTGTGGTGCTGCCTGTCGTGACGCGTTGATGACTCATCCTTGCCTATTGTATCCGTGCAGGTGTTCCGCACGTACAACGCCTCCATCACGCTGGACCGCCTGCTGAGTGAGCTGGAGCAGGACCAGGCCAACAGCTCACTGTCAGTGGACGAGAAGAAGGCGGACTACGACAAGGCCAACAAGGAGGTGGCCATCCTGTGTAACCATCAGCGCTCAGTACCAAAGACACACGGAAACCAGGTGCGCTCACAACCCCTGGGAGGGGCTGTGGACGGGTGGCGCTAGCCCAGGGCATCGTTGAATGCTCAGGTGCAGGGGGGTTAGCTTGCCCAGCAGTGTTGTGCCCACCTTGGTGGCGCTGCTCACCCTGGTATCACACCGCCCCCTCTCTGCTGTGTGCTCCTCTTGCAGATGGAGAAGCTGACGGGCAAGCTGACGGCTCTCAAGCAGGAGCTGGACGAGCTGCAGGACCAACTCAAGGCGGCCAAGAAGGGAAAGGACGGCAACGCCGCCGCGTGAGTGATGCAGTGATAACAGGGCGGGAGACCCAGGGAAAAGGTAACCATGACGCTGGTGCCACAGCGTGCACGCTGGCGTGCTCACCTATGCGTGGCCTGTTATGTGTGCACAGGATTGAGTCCAAGTTGGACAAGAAGAAGCAGCAGATCGCCAAGATGGAGCTGCAGGCGCGCAGCAAGGAGGTGAGGCGCTGCGGGGTGGTAGGGGGTCATGAGGGAGGGAGGCAGGGTGGGGATGGTGGCTGGGAGACAGGTGAGAGCACCAGCGATGCGCACCAGTGTGGCAGGGAGGGAGGGACACGGCTGAGAAGCCACCTGGGGCCACCTGTGGTGCTAACGCCCCATCCTCACAGTGTACATATGCTGGCTGTACAATGTGATGCTGCTTGCAGGACCTCAAGACGGTGGCCCTGGGCACCTCCAAGATCAACTACATGGACCCGCGCATCACGGTGGCGTGGTGCAAGCGCAACGAGGTGCGCGATGCCTGGGTGCTGGGGATGGAGTGGTGCTGGGGACGGAGTGCTTATGGCGCGCACACATGGAGTGGGACGCTGTGGGGGGCATCCAACACACACCGGGCCACCCAACCCATAGCGTCTGGCCATAGCGTCTTACTGCGTCTGCCCTGTGCAGGTGCCGATTGAGAAGATCTTCAACAAGTCGCTGCTGGCCAAGTTCCACTGGTGCATGGACACGGAGCCCGCCTTCAAGTTCTGAGGGGGCAGGGGGAGAGGAGACGCCCGCCGCCACGGGCTGAGAGTGCCTGACCTTTGGGCCCGCCCCACCTTCATGCTATGAGGGCGGGAGGTCTTACATCTGGCCGCTCACACGCCACGCCCTACGCTTCACACGCATGTGACCGCTCTGCACGCTTTGCGTTTCTGTCTGAGTCGGACTTGACGGACCTCCCACCACCCCCCTGAGGGTGACCCGGCTGAACCAATGGCCACACGCCGCTGCTACTCTGCATTGTTGCTCTCTCCTCTTGGTGCAGCGCTGCACACGCCCCGTTGCTGCTGCTATTCTCCATGCTCTGGCTTCCCTGCGGCGCCTGTCCATGTGCGCCAGGTGCACGCGTTTCAAAATTCATCTGTTGCGCCTGCTGCTGCTGCTGCCCCTGCGCAGAAGCAGCAGAGCAGAGGAAGATTGCGCATTCTGCAGAGCAGAGGGCATCTCAGAGCAGAGGATGGCCGCAGTCCTGGAGCTGCCCGTGCCTCTGGACGCGCTGTTCAAGGTGCAGCACGTCCAGGTCGTGCAGCAGATTGACACCGAGGCCCTCGCTGCCACGCTGCAGCTCCTGGTTGATCGAGTCAACGCGTTGACCGGCGCAGCACCGCAGTCGGGAGAGACTCCGCAGCAGCAGCAGCAGATTAAGCACCTCGAGGCGCAGAACGACGAGCTCAGCAATCGCCTCAAACAGCTGGAGGCCAAGCAGGTGCGTGCGCAGGCGTCTCGCGCGCGAGATGCACGACATGTACAACAGCAAGTCGGGAGTCCCATCGACTGCGATGGCAAGCACCGATGGCAAGCAATTGCTCTGTTCTCGCACGCTCGTTGTGCACTGTGGCAGGCGGAGGTGCAGGCACAGCTCGACGCGCACAAGACAATCAGTGACTTGCCTCGCGCCTCAGCAGCACCAGCAGCAGCAGCGCCAGTGGACACGGTGCGTGTTGATGCCTGCAGTGCTTCTTGTTCAGGGCTGCATCACCTGCTGGGTTCCTCACTATGTGTTGCGCAAGTGCGTGTACAACGATGCGCAGAGTGCACTTGAGGCTCGCCTCCAGGCGCTGGAGGCTAGCATCCCAGCAACAGCAGCAACACCCTCAGGAGATGGCGGGCTCGCTGACCGTGTGGCAGCTCTTGAGCAGCAGGTGGCGGCACTCCAGCAGGGCGCGGGCAGCGGCGCTTCGCGTGACGACGCCAGCAGCACTGCGGCGCCTGCTGCACTGCTGGCATCAGGACCACAGTCAGAGCCCACAGCACTGCGTGACTTGGCTGACCAGGTCAGGCAGCTGCAACAGCAGCAGCAACAGCAGGCCGCTGCCCTGGCGCCCGCCGTCCCCTCCGCTGCACCCGCCCTGACGCGGAGTGCGACCAGGGACCATGTCGCGGCACCTGCTGCTGCACTGGCTGCGCCAGCAGACGATGGCGCCGGCCAGGTGCTCAAGGTGATGGTGGCCCGCCTGGAGGGGCGCGTGGGCGAGGTGGAGCTGCAGCTGGAGATGCTCCGGGCCAGTGTGCGGGAGGTGGACGCGGCAGCATCCGCCGCACCAGACGCAGGTACGTCCCTTGCGCACACACACTGTGTCAGCGGCCCCATCAGGTTAGCGCCACAAGACATTACTGTGTGTGCGTTTGTCCTGCCCCACTGCAGGCAAGGAGGCTGTGAGCAAGGCCAGCAGCCTTGAGGACGCACTGCTCATTATCCGGGAGCTGTACGACAAGGTGAGGATAGCTTGGGTGTGTGCAGCTTGAAGGGATCAGCAACCGTGGTAAAAAGAGGTGGCCAGGGCTGCACCTCACGCCCTGCGCTACCCGTGCTCGCTCCACCCCGCAGCTGTCCAACAAGGCTGACCGTGCCTCCATGGAGCCCCTCATCCGCCGCACGGCCGACCTGGCCACCCAGGTGTCTGAGGCCTTGGCCCGCCTCAACAACCTGGAGGCACGCGACCGCAACGCACGCTCCGCACCCCCTCCCCCGCCTGTTGCAGCGTACCAGGGCCCTGACAGCCCTGTGAGCACCGCAGCGCCCGTTGCGCCCCTGGAGAGCGACACCGGGCGGGTGTTTGACCTGGAGACCAGTATGGGGGAGCTGGGCGCCCTGGTGCGTCAGCTGCAGGAGGCGCTGGGTGAGGCGCAGGGCGGGCTGCAGGCGCACACGGTGCAGCTTGATGACCTGGCGGCAGCGCTGGCGGGCAAGGCGGATCAGGCGGCACTGGATGGGATGGCGGTGACGGCGGCACTGGCTGCGGCTGGTGCGGGCGCGGGTGCGGGCAGTGAGGGCAACGGCAATGGAGGCGGTGCGGTGGAAGAGTTGCTCAAGGGGCTGGTGGCGGACAAGGCAACCAAGGTAAGGCACACACCACCGCGGTGTTCCTGTCCTCCTGCTGCCCATCCTACCTAGACGCTAGAGCACTGGGTTGATTGGTGGGCGGGTGGGTGACTAAGGTGCCTGCACCCTCCCTGCCCCCACTGCCCCCTACTGCACCCCAGGCTGAGCTGGAGCTTCTCAGGTCTCTCCTCTCCGCCAAGCCGTCACGTGACGAGCTGCGTCAGGTGGCACAGCAGGCCCAGCAGGCCAGCGCCCAGGCGGCCGCCGCCCTGGACCGCGCCGGCGACGTGGCAGCCACCATCCCCCCCGCCAACATGCCCTCCACCTCCAGCACCACAGACGCAACACCCGCCTCCGCAGCTGTGGATGCTGCGAGCCGGGAGGAGGTGGCGGCGCTGGCGCAACAGATTGGTGACATGCTGGGTGACCTGGCCACCCTGCGTATGGAGCTTGCTGCTGCTCAGGCCGCCGCCGCTGCTGCAGCACCCGGCGGTGCAGTGCTGGGCACGTCCAGCAGTGGGGCGGGCGGCAAGGAGGGTGACAACAACAGCGCCAACGGTGTGCCGTCCACGGTTGTTGCGGGCATGGCCCGTGAGCTGGCCGCCCTACGTGAGGGTTTGGACATGGTGGCTCACGCCTCCAACATCATGGCGGTGGGCATGGAGCCGCCCCGCATGATGAACAAGGACGAGGGTGGCACCAACGGCACTAGTGGTGGCGGCGCTAACGGCGGCCCTGCGCCTGGGCTGGTGGGCGGCAAGGAGCCTCGTGTGCACCGTGGCGCCCTGGAGCGCTTGGTCAAGCTGCTGGGCCGCCAGTCGGTGGTTCACAAGCTGGACTGGTTCGACCCTAGCACGCTGAACCAAATGTCGCAGAAGCTAGGCATGGTGGAGGCGTTGCTGCAGAACCAGCACATGATGTCGCGCCCGGGCACCACCCAGCCGGACGCCGGCATGAAGGAGCTGGAGGCGCAGCTGCGGCGGCTGAGCAGGGAGGTGCGGGCCATGAAGGACAAGCAAGGTGACGGCGGGGCGGGGGCACTGGGCACGGGGCGCTTGGCCGACAGCGACTACGCCATGCTGTCGGGCAAGCCCCTGCTGGGGTACAGGTGCATGGCGTGCGACCGGCCGCTGGACAAGCTCAACGACAGGCCCGGGCCGGCCATCCCGACGTACCAGATGCCGGTGCGCGTCACCGCCTCGCCCGAGGTCTCCAACAAGGTGTGTGTGTGCGTATGCGGGTGTGGATATATGCATGCTCCTACGTGGACCATCAGCCAGGTGCCGTGTGTCGCAGGTGCACCCAGGCGGCGGTGGGGATGGTCTTGATGCTGTTGGGATTCGCACACGTGTCCTTGTGTGCAGGCGGCCATGATGAGGGCGCCCGTGGTGGGTGCGGGACTGACGCCTGAGAACTCCTCACTGGTGAGCCTGTGTGTGTGTGTGCGCGCTTGCAAACGAGGCGGCCCAGCCGCGGTGACCAAGGCAGCACGGATCAGCCTGTATGTGTGTCGAGCTTTACATCTGGCGCGGCTACCTCTCGCAAACAGATGAGCATAGATAATCGCTGTGTGAGCCTGCGTGTGGGCCGCCAGCATTGACACCCTTGACTGCTGCACCACCATCAAGCGATTGTGCCGCACGCATGTAATGGGCTGACTGCTGCTGTTTCCGTCCATGGCTTGACAGGGCAAGTTCATCCGCAAGGCTGGTTACGACAACTCGCAGCGCGGCCCCCAGACCTGGTACGAGGACGCAAAGGGCCTGCCCGCCGAGGCGCTGCCCTCCCAGGACGTAGGGCCCAAGCTGGCACCGGGAGGATGGCGCGCTAGCCACAGCGGGGTGAGCATACGCGACGCTAGCTGCTCTCAGTCGCTGCATGCTGCATACATGCCCTGGAGCTGACGGTGTGATGATTGCTCCCGAGTGTGCGCAGGCTGCTCCAGGCGTCACCAAGCAGGCGTCAGGCCTGCCTGACATCCTAGGCGCCGCGTCCGCCGCCCGCAGCCGTGCGGGCACCAGCTCACAGCCGCAGCGCCCGTCAGGCTTTGGGGCGGCTGAGGCACCACAGGAGGCGCAGGACCACGTGCAGCTGCAGATGAACATGCTGCCCACCCTCTGAGGCTGAGGCTTGGCTGCTGATCATGATGCGCCACGGGGAGCGCGATGGGGGGGCGGGGTTGAACAGGCGAAATGCGCGCAAGAGAGTAGAGATCAAGTGGCAGTGGGAGTCCCGGTCTGATAGGGAATACAACGGACCAGTGTGTGAGCATTGCGTGAGCAGGAAGGGACGTTAGCACTTGTCACGCTGCCGACGCTGCATCACCCGCGCCGTCGCTGTTTGCTGCTGCTGCTTCTTCACGTGATGACGATGATGTCCGTGTGGCAACCAGGTCAGGCGCGCCCGCCAGCACCAGTGCGCAGTTGCGCCCAGCAATGGCTGCCACCTGCGCACAGCACGTTTGACAACATGCCCTGCTCTCCACACGTGTCGCACCAGCAAAAGCAGGACGATTCCCATGCGCCATCCACAGCCCAGTTGAGCACCTTGCAAATCCTAAACCGCACCTCCATGGCCGAAGCCGAGTTCTCCAGCGCGTTAGCGTAGCACAGGCCCGGCCCCAGCACAAAGGGATCAAAGCGCTCTGGCGGGTTGAACAAGGGGTAGGCCTTCCAGACCTTGGTCTCCAGCACCGTGGCGTTGGGGCCAAACAGCTCGGTGACGCGCTCGGCTGGCAGGGGGGCCTTGGAGAACACCTGCAGCAGTGGTGACAGGAGTTGCAGCAGCAACACGAGTCAGCAGCAGCAGCCGCTGCATCAAGAGCAGCACCACTGTACCACACCGCTGCCAGGACTGGTGAGTGGGCCATGCACCCCTTGGTACGCAGGTTAGAGCGGCCCTGAGCGCAGCAGCCATGTGCCTGGTCCCCTGCCCCCCACACGCCCCGTTTGCAAGCGCACACACACACACGCACCTCACCACCTCACCTTGTAGACCTTTTCCCCTCCCGGCAGCTGCTTGAGCGAGATTGACGAAAAGTCAGTGTCGGCGTGCTCAGTGACCAGGATGGTGGACGCCTTGACCTCCGCCACATGGAAGGCGGACGGCTGCAGCTCACCTCCTGCACCCAACAGCAGGACGGTATCAGTGCACACATCGCGTTCGTTGCAAAACCTTGCGTCACCTGCCTGAGTGCCACCTCCTGGGCTGCACCAGATACAAAAGAAGCTACCAGAGACCATTGTGGCCCCCCCAAACAGCACGGAGGCAACACACAACTCACCGGCGACGAAGGTGGTGATGGTGGTGGCGTACTGCCGCTCGGCCAACGCGCACGTGCCGCCCACACCCACAGCTGGTGAGCACCCCTTGCTGCAGGGGCACGAGGCGCACGCCTTGGGCCTTGATCCCACCTTGCCCTCCTCACCACCACGAGCGGTCCCACCCAGCGCCTCCCCTCCCTCCCCCTCGGCCCCATCAGGCACACCACCACCACCACCACCACCCTCAACCCCCGCACTCGCTCCCTCCCCAGGCGGCACCAGGTCAAGCACCAGGTCAGCAAGCTCCAGCGGCGCAGCAATGATGACTCCACTGTACGGCCCCTGCGCCTGAGGCACCGCCCCTCCCGCCCCCTTTCCCACAGGCAGGGTGGTCAAGGTGTAGAGCCCGTCCTTGGTGCGCCCCACGGAGGTCACGTGCGTGTGGAGGGCTAGGGTTGCGCCCGACGCGTTGATCATGCGCGCCGCCAGCTGGCTGTTGCCCTCCTTGACCGCCCACACACGCCCCTCGGCAGCTGGCAGGAAGCTGACCAGACCTGCGCATTGTGGTGCGCGGTGGTGCGTGAAGCAAGGGAACCACACACAGGCAGGCTGGCCAGCACACCGTGGCTGCTTTCACGTCCAGGAACGGCCGCGCACCAGATGTCAAGCTCTGCGCACACATTGCCGTGCGCAGTGCACCCCTGGCTGCACCACGCTAGCTCCCATGCACCCAGCGCACCTGCAGCTGCCTTGTTAACCAAGCTGCACACATCTCATACATCCTTATAGCTTGAGGCATCCAAACAGGCGTAAGTCCAGCCCGCGTGGCGCACCTGCCAGTGCGTTCATGGTAGAGCTGCCCTGGTTGTAGTTGCACCGGTTGATGCCGCCAGCTAGCTCCTCGGCAAACGTGTCCACGCCCCACGTCCACCACTTGGACAGGGTGGACTGCACAAGGAGCCAAGGGTACACACGGGCACATTCCTCAATTTGCAAGTGTTCCTGCATGCAGCTACAACTGTCTCAGCCCCAGCCCAATGTCTAACGTGTGCGCCCCACCTGCATGTGTTCCCTGGCGTTGAGCTGCGTGTACGCGTACAGCCCCGTGCGCTGCAGCAGGTCGTCAGGGCACGAAAAGGCCTCGCCGCTGCACGCACACGTGTGGCAAGTGACGAGCATGCAGCCTTGGATACAGTACGTGCAGCAGCGTGCGCTGTGGTGTGCGGCTGCACCATCATGAGGGCCGCACCCACCCACCCACCCACCCACCCGCCCCACCACACACCTGTCCTGCAGGTCGTATATCTGGTTGAAGTTGTCCTTCCACACCTGCGTGGCAGGGTGCAGGCGTGGCGGCACTGGCACCCAGTCATGCCTATACTCAAGTGAAGACATGTATCCCGTGCTGCAGACACTCATGCACAACCCCACCTCTCCCCTTCCCCTGCCAATCACCTGGAACGAGTGCTTGCCCCACAGGTACGCGGCAGGTCCCCACCTCCACACGGCGGTGGCAGTGTCCCACACGCTGACACCCTGCACACACACACGGCACACCACACGGGGAGCACAACGGGGGCACCACAAGGTTGGCACAAGTCCCCGCCACAAGCCCCAACTCCCCAACTGCCTGCAACTCCCAGTAAGCACTCAGCACCTCGCTCCCCCCCAACACACCGCCCCGCCCGCACCCCAGTGCCTCACCATAGCTGCCACAAACTGCTTGCCGTCCCAGATGGCCAGTGGCCCGTCGTCCTTGTCCACGTCTCCCACACTGGTGGACAGCCCCTCCCCTTGCCCTCCCTCCTGCTGCCCCTCCTTCCCTGCCTCCTCTCCCTCCCTCTCCTGCTGCTCCCTGGCGTCTGTGGCCTTGCCCTGGTCCTCATTCAGCCACACCACGCCCAGGCCCAGCTCCTCGGCCGCACGCCGCAGCAAAAAGTTGTTCTCCCAGATGATGGATGCGCCCACCTCGAGCACCTGGCCCTTGTATACCAGCTCACGCGCCCGACCACCCGCACGGTCACCCGCGTCAAACCTGTGTGTGGGCGGGCCAGGGCCGGCAAGCCATAGTCTATGCCACTTGCATACCAGGGCATGGATCGCTGACGTGCCAAGGCACAACGCGCACCAAGCGTGCGGGGCGTGCCCTGCTCCCCGCACTGCACAGTTCTGCCTACTCACACGTCAATGGTGAGAGGGTCGTCACTACCAGCCTGGTCCTGGAGCTTGCGCAGGTGGTAGGCTGCAGCGGCGCCGGCCATGCCCGCGCCGATGATGGCCACGGACGCGGCGTGTGCCTTGGCCCATGGGCTGGCTAGAAGGAGAGCTAGGCACAGAGTCCTGCAGGCGCTGCTTCCTCTCCGCTGCTGCATTGCCACGGCAGAGTCCGAACTGCCAGTCCGAATGAACGCCGACTCCGCGAGGCGATGAGGCGCGCACTGGTCTCTAGCGCGAGAATGTGCGCTCTGGGAGTGCTCGCCGCGTGCGTTGTGGACTCTGCGCAGCGTCTGAGCGGTGCGTGCATGACTGTCGCAGGACTCGCAGAAGCCGCAGGAAGCGGAGTGCTGCAGAGTGTGTCTCAATGCTGACATCATTGGGACTAGTGTGGCTGCCTGGGCCCTGGCTACGCCGTCCGATCCCGTTTGTGCCGCGTACAACAAGTTTACAGAGGCCAAAGCACAGCAAGGCACCAACGTCAGCAGCAACACGCTGGCTCAGCACAGTCATGGACTCACGGTGCCTTGCCTCCCCCGCCGCCCCCCGCGCCAGGCCCAGGACCGCCCCCTGTGCCCGTGGGCCCACCATCCCGTAGCCGCCGCATCTCATCATACACGTCTTGGCGGAACTGCGAACAAGGAGGGCAACAAGGCAGCAAGGGTGAAAGGGTCTGCCCACGATGGGCACGACGGCGTGGCACGCTTGCCAGCTAGTGCTTGCCAACCTGTCTGTGCCGCCCTGGCTCAGCTCTCCTCTGCCGCCAGCCAGCACCTGCTCCCTGCTGCCCCGCAGCCATTCGCTAGCTAAACTCCACACCTTGTCCCATCCCTGCTTCTGTGTCTGCGCCGCCTTGAGGGTGGCGTCCAGCACGGCGTTGGGGTCCTTGGCTGCGGACAGGAGTAAGTACACACAGGGCAGGTGCGGGGACGGCACGGTCAGCAGGCGGCTGCGGTTGCATTGGCATGGGTGTACTGCCCCAGCAGCACAGCTGCCCTGGCCTGCTGTGGCTTTGGAGTGCCTACTGCTGGCCCTGGCCTGGTGCCCTGACATTGGGCGGACCGCCCCCACCGTGCATGTCGCGCACCCACAGCGAGGGGACCCGCCTCACAGCACGCACCTGTCTCATTGAGGTTCTGCATCTTGCTGTGCGACCACACGGCGAACCGCTGGAACCACTTGCTGCGAGCACGCGAGCAGGCACACGGAGGGCGTCGGTGAGGCTGCAGCCAAGGTGGCCCCTTGCCTACGCCCTGTGGGCAGCGGCTGCTTGCTCCCACACAGATGCTGCTGCTGCTGATGTCCCCTCGAGTCCTGCGTGCATCACCATGCCACACGTGCGTGCGCCGTCGGCGCCCCTTCCCGGTCTCCCCGCGCTGGTGCAGCCCCTGCACACCTGTTTGCCAGCGACTCCACCAGCACCTGGTTGAGTAAATGGTCAATCACGCGCCTGCGGTGACCAGAGCAGAGCGAGCAGGGCGAGCCGGCGTGATGCGCGAGAGAACCTTCTCCTCTCCCACGGCGCGGTCGACTGCGCTCGACTGCTCAACGATTGCAGCTGCGGCGCACGCACTTGAGGAACGCCATGCCGGAGCGTCGAGTTGCTCCGCGCGCGTGAGTTGCTCTCCGGTGGGAGGTGCAGTCGGGAGTGCTGCTTTATCCTCCTGGGTGCGCTGCAGCTGCTTTGCGTGGCGGCCTGCTGCAGCTGAGGACCTGCGAGTCTGCAGGATGCGGGGCGCGTGTCGGCCATGCGCCTGCGCCACCGCCGGTGCCTCACGCAGGCCTCACGGTGCCTCCAGTCCCAAGCTTGCACGGTGTTCACGTGTTGCCCGTGAAGGTGAGTATCTCCACGGAGCGTGCACCGCGCACCTGAGCAGGCTGCTCAGGGGTCAGGGAAGACGAGCTGGGAGGACACTTTCAGGCTAGACCAGAGCATGCCGACCATTCATGGACCTTCTGGCCCGTTCTGACGTGCGCCATTGCTCGATTTCTCGCAGGCCCGTGAGGGTGTTGACTTGTACAGCAACATCACGACCGCGCCAGCAAGCAGCAACTCGTTCTAGAATGACGCGTTGACGGCAGCAATCCGGGTTGGCAGGACGCCAGAAGAACAAGATGAGCGTCGGGCTCGCCGGGCACACTGGGCACGTCGCCATCGACCCGAGCTTCATCCTGCCGGACGGCGACGATGACCACCAGCTGCACCACGAGGCGGCTGCTTCATTCGTGCGGGCGAGCAGCCGGTCCGCGCTCAACCTGCAGAAGAGCATTGCCACCACCGCCAGCCTGGGCGCGCCTCTCACCTCTCGCATCAGCAGGCTGCACGTGGACGTGGGGGAGAGCGCCAGGGTCAGCCCGCGTGAGCTGGACGACATGCTGCAGCACGAGCAGCACGGCGCGGGCGTGGGGGCCAGGCCTGGCCTCTTGCAGGGGCACGGAGGCCTGGCGCAGCATGCCAAGCGTCCGCCTGGCAAGCTGGGTGCGTGCTGACGTGCTGGGTGTGTGGGCCGTGGGGTGGGGCATCACAGCAGTCACGAGGGCGAGGCCCCACGCACTGACTGGTGCCTGCCACCCCGCTGGCCCTGCGTGCCTATGTGCGTGCCCTGAGCAGGTGACTCTCCCCAGCAGCGTGGGGGCCATGGTGGCAGCGTCAAGCTGCCCTCCATCGGGCCACCCGCCTCCGCCACTGTCGTGACACGCATTCGTGTCAAGCCCACGCGCTATGGCCTGGGCCAGAAAGCAGTGCGGGCGCTGCTGCAGGCTCAGCAAGACGGCAGCCTATCGGGCCTGCTCCCCTCCACACACGGGGACACCTCTGGTGGGGAAGGGGGCGAGCAGGACGACGAGGAGGAGGTGGAGGGCGGGGACGGGCGCACACGCACCAAGTCACAGCAGGCCGCCAGCGCACCATTTGGTTTCTACACAGGCAAGCCCTCCCCCGCCGCCATCTCCCCGCTGTGGCCCGTCCTGGCTGGTGGGCGGGCGCCAGGAGCGCGTGTGGGAGGAGGAGGAGGGCGGGGGCCCAACCCCTTCTCCTCCCAGCAGCTGCAGTCAGGTCCCTCAGAGCGCTCAAGCCCCTCCCCCAACCTCATGGGCCTCGCCCTGCCCCAGGGCTTAGCAGGGCACAAGGGGTCAGTGGGCCCCGCAAGCCGGCAGCGCTCCCCACCCACACTCAACCTGGGCGGTGGTGTGGTTGGGGGCACACGCAGCCCTTCCTCCTCTGTGGGGGCGGCGGGCGGGGGGGCGGAGGGGGGCGTGCAGGGTGGGGAGGGTGGAGGTGGTGCTCAGGGACAGGGGCAGCAGGGGCAGCAGGAGGAGGATCCGTTTGGTGACGAGGCGCCTCCTAGCCTGTACCTGGACGATGACGACGAGCTGACGGGGCGCCTGCTGAGCCTGCCCAACATCATGTGCCACGCCGCCAACGGGGATGTGTTCCTCGTGGGGCTCGGGTGAGTGGGCTGGGGGTTGCTAACCCATCAACATGCAGAGAAGGGCAAGGGTCACACATGCACGATCGGATGGGAGGGAGGGCATGCGATGGGAAGAGGCGGCTGCATATGCCACAGCTGACCAGGGGTTTGGTTACGTGTGTCGTCGGTGTGAGCGTGCAGAGACGTTCAGAACATGCTGCACAAGCGGCGCCTGGGCCCCAAGGGCCTGGCGGTGCTGCGGCGGTTTGAGAACGCCACCATGAGTGCCTGGGACGTGTCACGGGTGAGGGAGTGAGGCGCTGCTGGGAACCCCTGAGCACCCTTGCAAGCCAGGGGGCCTTGATTGTCCACAGGTGCTAGTCAGTGGCAGCGCGTCAGGCTGACCTGTGGGTTTGCTTGGTCCTGCACGCTCCACCTCTTCCCCTGCTCACCCACAGGAGAAGGCCAATGACACATACGTCCTCAAGTGGCGCCAGAAGCACGAGCAGCGCATGCTTGCCAAGGTGGGGCGCGGTGAGGGAGGTGCCTCACTGGACGGCACCGCGCCCCCCCTGGGTGCCCTCAAGGGCGCAGCAGGCGCACAGAGCCTCTTGCCCAAGAGCGCGGCAGCGGTGGCGGTGGCGGCGGCGGCCGCTGCGGCGGGTGTGGGTGGGGAGGGGCCTGGCGGTGGTGGGATGGGGATGGATGGGGACGCGTTGACGCGTGAGCTGGAGCTGGAGGTGGGCGAGCATGTGGAAGCTAGCATGAAGCTGGTGGAGGCGCACCGTCAGCACCTGGTGGCCAACAGCGCGAGGGCGCTTGCCGAGGTGGCGCGCAGGGAGGCGGAGGAGGCCACGCAGAAACGCAAGGCCGCTGCTGTGGTGCGTTAGGTTGGGTGCTGGGGTGCAGGTGGTATGGGTGCGTTGCAGTCACAGACCATGGTGTGTCCTGGACGTGCCTGGGGCAAGGCGCCCACAAGTATATGTGCTGTTTATGCCGCCGGTGCGCTGTGGCTGCGCAGGACTTTGTTGTGAGCCACCTGATCCCAGAGAAGATCCTGGGTATGGCCAACACGAGGCGCACCAAGCTGGCAGCTAGCAACCAACTCTTCAGGTGATGTGCTGTCGTCGCTTTACACCTGGTGGCAAGTAGACATCTGATTGTGTGGGTGTATGCCCTGGAGCACACTTAACGGCGTGATGCTGACCAGAGTCTCACATGGTCCTGTTTGTGCGCGCAGGAAGATGAAGGCCAGCCTGGCCGCTGAGCCCGGTGCCGACGGCAAGGTCAGCGCGGCGACACTGGCGGCACAGCAGGCCGAGGAGGCGGCCAACTCACCTCGGGTGCGTTTTCAATGCGGGCAGGGGGAACCCGGGAACAGAGTGCGGGGGGGGGGCACGCACACCGCAGGGTGCTTGTGGTGAAGCAGAGCGGGAGGGCCTTGCTGCCTGGGTGGCGCCCACGGGAACTGAGATCGGGAATGCGGCTCAGGGTCCTCTGCCTAGGACGCTAAGCTGTTGGCGTGTGGCGTGGTGTGGTGACGTGTGCTGCAGGGCGCCCGCAACTGGAACAAGCTCAACGCGCGCACTAAGGACGTGCTCAGCAGCATGCCCTTCATGGAGAACTGGAACACGGCAATCACGTGAGGCAGAGCCACACGTTGGGCAGCGCAACAGCCTTTCCCAGCCACTGCACTGAGGCATTGCATCTGGTGCAGTGTAACGCCATCCATACACAAAGCGCTTGATGACCTGACATGCACAAGCATACGTGTGCCTCCTGCACCACTGTCTTGTGTCCCCACCCGCAGCAAGCTCAAGCGTGACGAGAAGGGGACCGGGTGGGACAACCTGCTGGTGGCAAACAGCGTGTACGTCAAGGGAGGCAACACGGGTGACAGCCAGGGCGCAGGTGAGGGCACAGGAGGAGGAGGAGGCAGAGTGCGCTGGTGGCCCGTGACGGCAGGGCGTTTGCTCGCCCTTTGCATGATGAGCTTTGTGAAAGGTCGTGCCCATGGCCACGCAAAGTGACATATGCCGCCCCTCCATGCTGTTGTTGCCACCCGTCTGCAGCCGTGTACGTGTACCGGTGCCAGCAGCTGGGCGTGACGGCGTGCACCCAGGTGGTTCAGCAGCTCAAGTGCCCCGAGGCCAACATGGCGCACTGCAAGATGGGCAGGAGGGGCGCGCAGGCGCTGAGGCACGCGCTCGCCACCAACACCACCATCACCAGCCTGGACCTCAGCGACAACGCACTGGACGCACACGTGAGCGATGCTAACAATGCATGCCTGGGGCGCTTTGTTTAGCTGCTGGGGTGGTGTCGACACACTCAGATACTGCCGGCTGGCTCAGCACTGCCACCTCTCGCACCCCCCTGTTCCTTGCGTGTGCATGCTGCAGGCTGTTGCCGAGGTGATCAACGGCCTGACGTCAGGTGCCCAGGCCGCGCAGAACACCAAGGCACGCAAGGTGCTCGAGGACAAGTGGAAGCGGCTGGACTGGGTCAAGGTGAGCCGGCGGGGGAACACACTCCCTGGGGGTCACCTGCTTGACAGGGTCCACAGCTAGACTCCGACATTAAGCCCAAGATATAGGCTTCAAGCTGGGGGTCAGTTGTGTGTCAAGGCCGCACCGGCATGACAATTTGCGTGTTTGCTGCACGCGCCCTTGCACCGTGGTGTGCCCGCAGGCGTTCCAGCACAACCAGTCAGAGCCCGCCGTCCTCGCCCCCCCCAGCTCCCTCCAAGGCATGTTTGACAGCAGCAAGGGCGACCACGGAGGTGCAGGCGGGGCGGGCAGCCGGGGCCCCAGCAGCCCGGGCAGCCCCAGCTCCCCCGCGCGGAGGAGCACCACGAGCAACGCACGGCCAGAGAGCCCCACCAAGCAGGCGGGGCTGCTGGACGGACCATCCAGCTCTGCCAACAGGTGGGCAGGGGATCACTGCTGCGGGATGCTCGTCATCCACACTTGCCAGGTTGCACAGGGCTTCGCAACTGGCTAAAGCGAATGACTGTGGCTCTGAATGCGACGCATCATGACATGTGTATACGTGTGAGCAGGTCGGCCAAGCCCGTGCATGCCATTGGCAAGAAGCCCGACAGCGCGGACCCTGGTGACCCGGCCTCACCGCCACGCACGCTCTTCCAGACCTTCCTCTCACGCGTCAAGGTGAGGGTGTGGCCCTAGTGCTTGCACCGTGCAAGTGCGCAGTGAGGGCCGCACCTTGGACCATACGTGCTCACATCCTTACATTCCTGCACCCTCGCCTGCTTTCCTGTGCAGATCCTGGACTTGAGCAGCAACCTGCTGGGCGTCAACGGTGCCAAGGTGAGCAGCTCTCGAGTGCACACGCAATCGAGTGTGCGTCACGCGCCATGCTGCAGGCCTGCGCTCGCTTTCGTCCAGCTCGCAGCTGCGCTCACGCTCACCTTTCCCTGTGTGCTGTGTGCAGGTGGTTGCCGACCTGCTCAACCCCGCCACCACCCCACACCAGTTCCTCACTGAGCTGCGCATCAACAAGGTAAACAATCCATCACGTGTTAATGACTGTACCCATGGTTTGATCATTTACGGGAGGGCCTTAAGAAGCCAGCATGACCTGGCTCCCTGTGCTGTGACCTGTGTGCCCCTGGTCCCGCCCTAGCAACCAGCGCAACAGCCCCCTCTTGCATTGCATTGCTTGCTTGCATGTGCACAGTGCGGCATCCCCGAGGCAGGCGGCATGTCCATCTTCAGCGCGCTGGCCAACGGCAACAACACCCTGTCCACGCTGCACATGAGCAACAACGCATGCGGCAATGCGGCGGCGCGCGTGCTGGGGGAGATGCTGCGCGTCAACGCCGGGCTGAGGGAGCTCGACCTTAGCTGGAACCAAATCAAGGTGAGGGCACGTTGGGAGAGATTGCCACTCTGAATCACTTGAAGCATAGGGTATGTAGAAGGGCCGTAGATCAGGTACCCCTTCCTAGTCACTGTCCAACTGACCCCGCTGGCTGCTACGACCATGTTGTTGTTGTTGTATTGGTGGTGGTGTGCCCGCAGCCTGAGGGTGTGGCGGACCTGTGCCTGGGGCTGGATGACAACACGACGCTGCTCAAGCTCAGCCTGGCGTGGAACGGACTCGAGGACCAGGGAGTGGTGAGCGAGCGATCGCAGCACTGCTAACACGAACAGCCTCACGTTGAGATTGCAATGGCGGGCGTCTGCTAGTTCTTGTTGTGAGTAACGCTATGGTGCCCACGGCTTCCACCTGTGCCTGCTGCGACCTGCTTGCAGATGCGGCTGGGTCAGATGATGACGGTGAACAAGGGCCTCAAGCACCTGGACCTCACCAACACGCGCATGGGGGCGCAGGGCTGCCTCATGCTCGGTGCGTTCACCCCACTGCCTCCCCTGCCTTGGTGCCCCCTCTAGCGTCGAATTGCGCTGGCGCGCACAGCCACTTCTTACACGCTGCACGCAACAGCCGACCAACCACCAGCTCACTCACTCTCTTGTTGCGCCCCCTTTCCCCACCGTGTGGCGCCTTCCATGTGCCTGGTGTGCAGGTGAGGGCATCAAGGCCAACGAGTGCCTGGAGGACCTGATCCTCAATGGCAACTCTGTGGGCGACGACGGGGCGCGGCACCTCATGTCGGCACTCAAGCAGAACAACACGCTGCAGTACCTGGGCCTGCAGGGCAGCAACATGAGCAGCGGCATGCGCGGGCAGCACGGCGGGGCGGACTTCAACCCGCTGGCACCCGACGGGTGCTACACGCTGCTGCTCAGCAACCCTGCGGACCGCGCCATCGCCACGCAGGTGTGGGCGGGCCCTGAGGGCGACCTTCATGTACACGTACTGATGCGGACACTGTTGCTACTCGTAACGCTGTGCAGCCCCAGTTGAGCGCAGCCCTGGTGCATGTAGACTAACAGTTGTGTGTGGTCACCTTGCACGCGGCTTGCTGCTGCAGCTGTGCCAGCTGGAGGTGAACAGCGCCAAGGGTGACCTAATGCGCAACATCAAGCTTGAGGGGCGCAACATCAGCAACGTCAAGGGCATGCACTGGCCCGACCAGTGAGTGGCACCTCTCCCTGTCTCTCTCTCTCTCCACTTGCTGCAGCCGCAGAGGCACTACTCGCCGACGAATGCAAGAGGCACCATTGCCTGAGCACGCCTGCCTCCTTGTCCTCCCGCGTGCCCGCCCGCAGGCTGCCCGTGTCGGGCATGCTCACCTTCGACTTTGTTACCAAGCGCGCCCAGAAGACCATGGCCGTCATGGACCACAAGAAGTTCCAGGTGAGGTCCACGTTGCAGCCAGCCTGCCTTGAGGCCTAGGGTGCCATCTGGGCTGAACGCAACACCACGTATGGGGTCTGGAAGCAGGGGCCTTTGAAAAGGCGCTGTACGACTGGTGCTTTGGCGCTGCGGTTGGGGGCCTCGCTATGCAAGCTACACGCACGCACACCACATGACTGCCCCGTCTCATGCGCGTCTACTGTCCGCAGGCGCTGGTGGGCCAGCTGGACAGCCACGCCATGTCGGACAAGGACAAGAGCTCACTGGTGGACGTCATGGCACCCTTCACATACCTCTACTGCCACCAGGTGCGGACGGGGTGCACCGTATGTTCCTTGCCAGGCAGCGTGTGAGGGTGTGTAGGAGGCGCCTGCTGTGAATCTCACCTCTCTCTGGGTACCCTAGGCCATCACCGCGCATCACACCCTGCCCCCGCCTGCTGCCTGCCCCCTTGCTCCACCCGCAGATCGCGCAAGTGATCAAGTGCTTTGGCATGGGTGACGAGCTGGTGCGCAGCGCCGCGCTGCTCTTCACGCGCGCCGCCGACCTGGAGGAGAACGTGGAGGCCATGACGTCCGTGATGCAGGAGCGCGACATCCACGCGCTGCAGCAGCAGCTGGGCTGGTACTCGTACTGCCGCTTCTCCAACCCCACCGGGCACTATGAACTCAACCTCACCACGCACGTGCACCAGGCACTGGCCAACAGGCTCAAGGTGAGGGGCACCACTGGGGTTAGGGACAGGGTGAGCGGAGGATGTTTTGCCCAGCAGCAAGCGCAGTGAAGCAATGATGCTGGTGCTGTGTGGTACAATGTGTGTGCAGGACGTTGCGTTCAGCGAGCCGAGCGACAGCAACAACTGGCACAACATCATCCACGACCTGTACTCACAGACCAACAAGGTGCGGCATGCCTTGGCTTGGGGCGCCCCCCCGCAGATCCTCCACCTGCACAACGGCACGTTGTGAACGCTGCAGGACCCAATTACACCCTCGTTTACCCACGTGCTGCCTTGCTTCCACCCGCAGACCCCAAGCAACTACGGGCCCCCCGAGGCG
This sequence comes from Chlorella sp. KRBP, assembly GCA_004335735.1. Taxonomy (NCBI): domain Eukaryota; kingdom Viridiplantae; phylum Chlorophyta; class Trebouxiophyceae; order Chlorellales; family Chlorellaceae; genus Chlorella; species Chlorella sp. KRBP. Next base: position 34,645 of record QAXK01001551.1, read on the forward strand.
TGGAAGGGCGTGGTGCCCGCGCGTGGCACGCTCTCGTTTGACTTTGTGTCCACGGTGCTGCCGCCCGACGACGCAAAGCCCATTGGTGCGTCATCATCCCCACTGCTGCACTGTCTTTCTGTGCTGGCTGCACGCCAAGGCTGGTCACGTGCATCCATGCGGTCAGAGACCCAGCAGCAGAGCTGACCTTGCCATGCTGCTGCTGCTGCTGTTGCTGTGCCCACAGAGGACGAGCAGCTGGTGGACTTTCTTCACCACGGCATTGGCATCATGTTCAACGAGGCGGGTGTGCCACTGCCCGAGGCTGATTTTGCTGAGGCTGACGTGCAGGTGCGGGGTCGTGGTCAACGTTAGGGTTAGAGGCAGGCAATGCTGCACCTGTGGGCCTGAGACCTGGGGCAGGGCCCACGCTGTGGCAGATGCGCACACTGGTTCAGCTGCTGACACCGACCTGGGCTGGTGCCTGATAGCGTGTGGATCACACTCGCGTGCCCTTGGCCTAACGAACAACACATTGCAGGTGGCACTGCTGCGCCAGGAGGTGGGCCACCAGTTCTTCTTCACTTGCACCCAGATCATCCGCGTCATCTCGTGCTTTGCTGCTGGGCCACACAAGGTCGAGGTGGCAGTCATGCTGTACGCGCTCATGATTGACCGCAAGAACTTCTGGCAGGTCATGTACAGGTGAGGTGGCGCGGGCACACGTGTATGAGCTGATGCTTGCATCTGTTGGGCACACCGCACCCTGGCCGTAATCTGGCCATCAATGGAGCACCAAGGATATGCGTCACCAACAGAACAGGCACCCAAACACTCAACCTCGCCGTGTGCTATGCGTATCATGTGCGTGCAGTTTGCGGCCGCTGGAGCAGGGCCTGCTCATGTGGCGCCTGGGCCCCCACCACGTGTTTGACCGCACGCACCCCTCAGGGCACTACATGCTCGACCTCTCCAACCCAGCGCATGAACAGGTGCGTTCAGGGCCACAGGAACAGGTGCATGTATACGAGCCGCCACCATCAGAGCTGCTCCCTTCAGTGTTCCTTGCGCCAAACCTCTCCAAATATTGTGTGCCAAAAATGTGGTTGGGCTGTTGTCATCACGTGTGCAGACGGCACGCAAGCTTGTGGAGGTGGCGGCTCAGAACCCAGAGGTGCCCAACTTTTGGAACATCCGCCTCCAGGTGAGCCTGCAGCCCACGCTGCAACCACACGCATCATCTGCATCTGGCCAGAAACGGCTGCACCAGATATCCAGCTCACCACACGCCGTGCCCTGGGAGTGTGCGTGTGCGAACCTCAACCGCGCAGCTCTTGCCTTGACGCGGTGCTTGCCTACCTGCATGTCATCACAGGGGTGCAAGAAGAACATTGTCGAGAACCGCAACATGTGGGGCACCTTTACGGCAGAGACCTTCACGCCCTGGCTCGAGTTTGACTTCATCGGCGCCGACGTGGGCGAGACCATGCTCAACAAGACGAGGGTGAGGGTGTCACACGCCTCAGACACCTTATCACCACCGCATCTCCCTGCTTGCTCGGCCAGCTGGCACCAAGCTGTTGCTACTGGTTGCTTGCCCTGCTCTGTGTCCTGTGCCGCGTACAGGTTGAGTGGGAGGCACTGGCCAAGGGGGACAAGCTCGACCTGGTGACGCGCCAGTCCAAGCGCATGGAAATGATGCGCATCAAGGTGCGGGCTGCCTCTGACAGTGGGTCAGCCACGCAGCAACAAGCCAACCCACCACCACCACCCATCTTGCCCGTGCCCCTTGTTTCAATTGCTGCCTGCTCGCCTGTGACATGTTGTGCGCGTTTTGGCCTCGCCTACAGGACATGTACGGCCACTTTTGGGACGGCAGCGGGTGGGCATGCCCCCCCTGGCGGTCTGCCGGGCAGCTGTTCAAGCCCCTGCTCAACAAGTCCCCCTGGCTGGCGGCCTGGGACCGCCTCATGCGGCTGCTGGTGCGGTCCGACACGCGCAGCGGTGACATCACGGGGGACTCGTACCTGGAGGACCTCTTTGACGCATACAGCACGTGAGTGGGCGCGGTATTTACGTCTTGGTTTGGACATCTCTCTACAGTGTGTGTGTCGCGCTAGTTAACAGGACGCGGCGCCAGGGATCTGCTGCTGGTGGGGCCACGGCGCACTGTCTGCCTTAGCAGGCGCCATCTCTACTGCATGCCATGGCCTCTCTTCTTAGCCTGTGTCCCACATGCTGCACTCTTACACGCAGGGAGGACGGAGAGCTGACATCCGAGGGCTTTGAGGCCCTGTGCAAGGAGGCGGGCTACAACAAGAGCGAGATGCACTTCCACTACCGCCCCCTGTTTGAGTCAGCCGCCCGGCCCAGCGCCACCAGCGCACCCGAGGGGCAGCAGCAGCCCTCCGAGGGAGGTGCCACCTCAGGAGGAGGAGCGGACTCGCTCCGCAGCTCTGCCGTGGGCCTGGCGGGCGCCCTCACGCCCACTGGCCAGGGGGCCTCCTCGAGTGGGTTGCCACCGGGCAAGGAGGGGGCCCCGCCGGCGACCGAGGTCCTGGTGTTGGACTTTTCGGCGTTTGTGGACCTCTTCATGCGGGACCCCTTGCCCGAGCTGCGGTTCAAGGAGGTGCCCATCCAGAACCTCATGGTGCGTGCAGGCAGCTGACTGGAGCCATTAGAATTCTAATTGGAACGACGGGCGACAGACGGGCGCTGCGCGTGCTGCGCCGGTGATGCGTGTCGCGCAGGCCGTCGCCAACGCGGCCAAGGCGCTCAAGGGCCTCCGCAAGGGGCTGGGCATGGCTGCCGCCGCCGCTGCTGCTGGCAAGAAGTGAATCTGTGCATGCTTGACCCACCTGTGGGTGGCTGGGCATCCGCAACGGTGCAAGTAATGCTGCTTGGCGCTGCTCTCGCGCTGTCTGACGTGTTGCGCACTGCCGCTGCGAGGTGCCGCTGCAACCAGCTGCACGCTTGCGTCGAGGCGGCGAGCGTGGGCTTGGGCCGCCACCTCTCGGGCGCGACTCACTCAGCCAGTGGAGCGCAGCAGCAGCAGGGCCTGAGCAGCGGCGCGGCACCTTGCTACCAGCAGCAGCTGCAGGAGCAGCACCTCGCTCGCGGACTTGGAAAACAGCAAGGGTTGTCCTCGATGGCGAGCAAGATAGCGCGTTGCTGGACGGCTCCGGAGGGCGCGGAGAACGGGCACTCTGCTGGTCCCAGCGGGCAGCTCGTCATCTACAACTCGCTGGTGGACGACAAGGTGCCCTTCGTGCCTGCTCAAGGGGCGCACAGCAAGCAGATCTCCTGGTACACCTGCGGCCCCACGGTGTATGACGCGGCGCATATGGGCCACGCACGCAACTACGTGACGTTCGACATCGTCCGCCGCGTGCTGGAGGACTACCTGGGCTTCAATTGCCTCTTTGTGATGAACGTGACGGATGTGGACGACAAAATCATCCTGCGCGCCAGGCGCAACCACCTGCTGCAGCGCTACGTCGACGAGAACAAGGAGCCCAGCAAGGTGCGGCAGTTTGGCCGGACGAAAAGGGGACAGGCGGGGACGGCGGAGGCTGCGGGCAGGGACAAGCTTTCAGGGACAAGAGCGTGCTTGCGCGTGTGCTGCTGCAGGTGCACGCATTCGCGCTCCAGGCAGTGCAGGCAGCGCTGGCTAAGCAGAGCAAAAAGGTTCTGGAGGCTGAGGCGCAGGTGCAGGCGTCGTGCGACGAGGTGCGCCTGATCGCTGGGCCGGTGCAACAAGCAGCAGCAGCAGCTGGGCCTCAGGTAGCAGCTTCACTGGCTGAACAGCAGCTTCACGCAGGGCGCAACGTGATGCGTGGCAGGCCTGGGTGTGGCGCACTCTCCGACTCGGGTGCAGGTCCACCTGCATCGTCCTCAGTCCCTGGGAGGTGTGCCGGCTTGCTTGTGCGTGCGTGCAGTCCCAGACTCAGGAGGAGAAGCAGCGCAGCCGCAAGGGCGAGCTGCAGACGGCGCTCAAGAACGAGCAGCACAAGGCGACGCGCATCCAAGAGGCGCTCACGGCACTCACCAGCAAGCCAGCCAGCACAGGTCAGCGGGAGGTGGTAAACGTGGGGGGGCGCACATCACGTTGCTGGCAGGCCAGGGGCATGCTGCAGGTGCAGGATGACTGGCAGGTGCACCTGCCTTGAGGATGAGGTGGGCGCCTGATATGGCGCTTGGGCCAGCACCTCCCTGCACCCCAGTCAGAGGCACCCAACAACCACAGCGATGGTGATTGGTGGTGGTGGTGTGTGTGTGTGCACGCGTGCAGTTGCGGAGGTGGTGGCTGTGGCGGGTGACTACGTGGCCGAGGTGCTGGACCAGGAGCAGGGGTCCCAGGTGACGGACGCCAGCATCTTCAGGGCACACGCCGCCAAGTATGAGGTGCGCTCAGTGGGAGAGAGCAAGAGGGAGGGAGGGAGGGAGAGAGGGTGGAGGGTGGAGGGTGGAGGGTGGAGGTGGGTACGCGAGCAGTCCACCGGCCGCTCAGCAGCAGGCCAGCAGTGTGGAGTGCACAGGTGGGGAGGCGAGGCGTTGAGCAGCATGCAGGCCCGCAGTGCAGATTGCAAGGAGCGGGGTGTTTAGCATGTGTGAGGGTGCTGTCGGCGTTGCAGTGGCTATGCGCCGGCAGTGATGTACGCACGAGAGGTTGATGTGCTTGTCGTGTGTCGCTCTACCCGTGGTGTGTGTGTGTGTGTGTGCAGCACGAGTTCATGGAGGACATGGCGGCACTGGGCTGCAGGGCGCCCACCGTGCTCACACGCGTGAGCGAGTACATACCAGAGGTGCGGCCTGGACAATGCCTCTGGTTGGGAGACCTCTGACAGTCACTAAGTGGGGTGCAGCTGGCAGCAACCCTCCAGGCGCAGGCAGGGCGGCCTAACAGCCTGCAGCCCTGCAGGCAGGACGTGTCACTTGCGGGATGGGCAGCAGGAGGTCTGAGGGGCTGGCGGTCAGCTGGCCGGGCAGGCAGAGTGGGAGCAGACTAATGACGTGGGGAGGGGAGGGGATGGAGCAGGCTGGTGACTGACCCTGTCGGTCGTGCGCTGTGGCGTGCTGAACCTTGTGTTGGTGCGTGTGCAGGTGGTCGCGTACGTCCAGAAGATCATTGACAACGGCATGGCGTACGAGGCCAACGGATCAGTGTACTTCGACACCCAGGCCTTCAGGTGCGCCTTGCACCAGCACATGCAACGGAGGCGGCGGCGGAGCAGCATGCAGGCTCGCCAGCGCGGAACAGGTGCAACCGGCCTGGCATCAACCGCAGCGCTTGAGTGGTGACAGCGGAGGGGCAGATTGCACCGCCTGGCTGTGGCTGGGTCGACGAATGGGAGAACTTGCTGGCTGATTGTTGTGGTGGTGGTTGATTGTGTTGGTTGGTGGTGGTTGCAGGTCGAGCGGTCACACGTACGGCAAGCTCAAGCCATGGGCCGTGGGGTCAGCACTGCTAGCGGCAGAGGTGCGTTGAGCATGCCCTGTGGGGGAGCAAGTGCAGCCGTGGGGCACACCAGCAGCAGCAGCGCCACCACGCTGCAGGCCTGCAGACTCCTTCCCTTTCTTACTCCTGCGTGATGTGTGGACTGCTGCAGGGCGAGTCCAACTTTGAGACGAGTGAGAAGCGCTGCCCGCTGGACTTTGCTCTGTGGAAGGCCAGCAAGCCGGGTGAACCCGTGTGGGAGTCACCCTGGGGAGGGGGCAGGCCAGGTGAGGAGGGAGCGCTGGTGATGGAGGGAGGGAGCGGCTGGGGGCAGCTGTGACGCACTGCTGCTGCTGGGTCGGGGCCCGGGCTGGGTTGTTAAGTGCGCGTTTCACTTGGCGTGGCTGCAGGGTGGCACATTGAGTGCAGCGCCATGGCTTCGGCCGTGCTGGGCCAGCGCATGGACCTTCACAGCGGGGGGGAGGACCTGAGGTTCCCTCACCACGACAATGAGCTGGCACAGGCAGAGGCGCACTACCACCACGAGTGAGTGGACAGGGCGCGCCAGGGGGCAGCGTGGTGCGTACAGCTGGGGCTCAGAATGGCAGGCGGCAGTGAACGTGCGGGACAGGCGCCAGCAGATGGGGTGTTGGCAAGAGGAAAGGTTGATGCTGAGGGAGCTGCGGTGTGTGCGGCACTGCGGGCCCTGGGTGTGACGGGCTTCAGAGGGTGCTTGCGGTGCTGGTGTCGCTGCCTCACCCAGCAGTGTGCGTGCCGCTGCTTGTGCTCTCTCATCACTTCAGGGGCTGCTCCCAATGGGTCAACTACTTCCTTCACTCTGGCCACTTGGAGATCGAGGGGCTCAAGATGTCCAAGTCGCTCAAAAACTTCATCACCATCAAGTGAGCGCACGCTGCGTGGCCTGGGAGAGGAAGGGAGGGAGGAAGGGCAGGAGGGTTGACCGCCACCATGGCAGCACTGTGAGCGGTCAGGTCGGCGGTGTGTGCTGCAAAGGATTGTACTAAGTGGCTCCAGCAGTGAGCGCTGTGACGAAGCGCTGTGTCTCTCTTGCAAGCGCTGTGTCTCTCTCGCAGGGATGGGCTCAAGACCTTTTCTGCGCGCCAGTTGCGGCTACTGTTTGCGCTTCAGCCCTGGAACAAGCCCATGGTGTACGGGGAACAGGCCAAGTGAGTCATGGTGGTGCTGCATGGGTGGTGGTGGTGGTGCTGATTATGGTTGTGGGCTCCGCTTGATTGTCACAGCAAGGTGGCGAATCACAAAGAATGCACGCCATCCCCTGTGTACAACAAGACTGAACGCATTGTGCCTGGCTGTTGGTGCGTGTTGGTGCGCCTGCAGGGGTGAGATGCGGGCGCGCGAGGCGCAGATAAAGAACTTTTTCCAGAACGTGGAGGCGGCAGTGCGCGAGGGCGGCGGCGCCATCACTGAGCTGGCACGATGGGAGGTGCGCCACCACGGGACTGGCTTGATGATTGTGGACGTGCAGCAAGTGGTTCTCACGCCGCCCAAGCCCTCTGACTGGTGTGTGCGCAATGAGTTGGCATGTACAACAGGTACAACTGGTGTGCCACGCTTGCGTGCGTTTGCGTGCGTGCAGGCGGCGGAGCTGGCGCTGAGCCAGGCGCTGCAGCAGGCCCAGTCGCAGGTGCACGCGGCGCTCCTCGACAACATCGACACGCCCACGGCCCTCAACCAGCTGGCTGAGCTCATCAAGGCCACCAACGTGTACCTGGCGGACAAGCAGGTGAGGGAGGGGTGCCGTGGGGCTGGCTGACAGGCATGTGCGGGGAGAGAAGGCAGGGCGGGTGGCTTCGTGCTTGCGTCTGTTAGCGCAGCTTGGAGCACGACGGTGACACTGTGCCTGTCTTTCGGGAGAGTGGGTGGGAGTGCAGGCACGGAAACAGAGAAGGAGGTGGTTAGGCGTCTCCCCAAAGACATGCGGATGCTGTGTTTGTCTGGTGCGTGCTTCTGATGTGCCTCCTGGTGCTGGTGGTGTTGACTGCGCAGAAGGCTGGCAAGGCGCCCCAGGGCCTGCTGCTCAACAGCGCTGCGTCGTACGTCACGCGCATCCTGTCAGTGATGGGCTTGGTGGAGCACGCGGCAGACAGGTGAGGTGCAAGGGGGCACTGAGCGATGTCCCTGTGTGGGAGTCAGCCTGGAGGGAACGTGCCTGGAGGGCATGATGGCCCGGTGCTGGAACTGGCAGAACTGGTGCTCAGGTGTTGGGCAAGAGGGCAGCATCGCTCTCATCTTGCCGCTCCTTGATGCGCACTGTGTTGCGTGTGTGCAGGCCAGGGTGGAAGGACGCCTCCTCGTCAGCACAGGGCGACTCATCACAGATGGCACCCGTGCTGGACGCCTTCTCTGCCTTCCGCGACCAGGTGCGCACAGGTGCAGCGCTCGAGTGCGTGCGTAAGTGGCTATCTGATGTCGCGTGGGTGTATCAGATGTCCCGCAGCTCTTGAGCTGTTGGTCAAGTGCCTCCCTCCCTTTGGCTCACCTCACAGGTGCGGTCCCTGGTCAAGTCCAAGGCTGAGCCCAAGGACCTCATGTCCGCGTGCGACAGCCTGAGGGACAACACCATGGTGGACCTGGGCGTCAGGCTCGAGGACAGGCCCGACGGTGAGGGACGGCACACTGTTGAGTTTTTTAAATGTGGGCCACCTGCGCGCCAGGCATGGCTGCTCCAGATACAGTATGAAACTCGGCACACTGAGGTGGTGTCAAGACAGAGAGCGTCATGCGTGTGCGTGCGCGTGCAGGCGTCAGTTTCATGCCAGTTGGGGCGCTGAGTGTGTCCGTGCGGTGTCGATGACTGCGCGTGCAGGCAAGGCGGTGTGGAAGCTGGACGACCCTCAAGCGCTCAGGGCGGAGCAGGCGGAGCGCGCGCGCCAGGCGGCAGAGGCGGCGCTCAAAAAGCTGGAAGCAGCACTCGACCGCAAGGTGAGCAACAAGCCCTCCTTTGAAGCGCCTGCCTGCTCTTGTTGATTTGTGGGGGCTATACACTCCTCAGCCCTTGTCACTCTTGTATGCATGGGAATGCATTGCCATGACCTGCACCTGGCCCTGTTTGCCTCTCTTCCTCACTCACTTGCGCGCATATTGTTGCTGCAAGGCGCAATTGTAGGGCATGGAGCTCGAGGCGGTTGGCACGCATCACTTTACCTCACCTCCCACACTCACTCCTCTTGCCTGCTTTCGGCGTGCAGGCCAAGGAGCTCGAGAAGCTCGAGGCGGTGGCAGCGCTCCCTCCCGTGGAGGTGGCACTGGGTGACAAGTACAGCAAGTGGGACGCGGCAACAGGGGAGCCCACGCACGACAAGGACGGCGCCGCACTGGATGGAAAGGTGAGGCAGGCAAGGGCGAGGGAGGGAGCTTGTGAGGCTGTTACTGAGCAGGTGAAGGCTCACCTCTTGCCTGGTGTCTCTCTATCAGGCCTTCCCTCACCAGATGACCACCACGCACCCGGACCGTTCCTGCCACCGCTACTGTATGCGCACTGTCATATGCCTCACTCCGTGGCCTTGCTAACATGCGCTTGGTGTACCTGCCTGGTGCGACCTGCAGGCGCTGGACAAGGCCCGCAAGGAGGTTGACAAGGCGCGCAAGGTGCGTGAGCCCCTGGCCAAGAAGCTGCAGGAGGACCCCGACCTCATGACCAAGCTGCGCCAGGAGGTGGAGCAGCTCAGAGAGCAGGTGCAGGCGGAGCAGGCAAGGCAGCAGGCCAACGCATGACCCACGCTGCAGGGGGCGTCTAGAGGTGGAGCAGCAGCGCGGGCAGCAGGTGCAGACCATGCAGCAAGCGGGAGGTGATGGTGGTGGTGGTGGTGGTGATGGTGGTGGTGCGCCCGGGGAGGGTGGGGACGTGGCGGTGGCGTGGTGTGCTCGCTCCTCTCCACCTTGGCTTTTGACGGGCTGTGGTGGAAGTCGTGGTGCAGTGGGCAAGACTGTGGCCACGATGCTATGTGGAGCGGCAGGTGGTGCGGTACTGCTGCTTCTTGTTCCGTACAGCGCGTTTGAGGATGCTGCATCTCCTTGACCCAGCACTACACCGTGTGACAGTTTGATTATCCCCCGCACTGCCTGCAAGACCAAGCAAATGCACGGCGTTGCGCAGCACGCTTTTCGGCAACACAGTGCTTCTATCCACAGATGTGCACGCTGCTTGTGGAGGGTGTAAAGCGTGACTGCTGCTGCTAACGACCTGACAAGGGCACGTGACGTTCGCGTGCCCGCATTCGGACCATTAGAGGAGTGGCACACGGCATGCTAGCCGGCCGCTTGCCGCACAGAGAGTAGCAGACGGCGCAGGTTTGGCATTATTACTGCTGCCACGCCAGGGCGCCTGCCGTGTGCGGCTCTGTGTGTGGCAGGACCAGGCCTCACATGTTTTCATTTGCCTTGCGCGCGCTGTGGGGCAGCGAGGAGAGTGCACATGCAGTCCTGTGGTGCTAGCTAGTCGTGGTTCCCTTGTTGCACCTGGATTATGAGCTATAGCTTGTGCGCCGCGGCCGCTGCGTGCTGGCGTGGGTGCTGGCCTGGACACGCTGCAAGTGTCCAGTGGGCAACGTCCAGCGGCAGGTGGCAGGTGGCAGGTGCATGACGGGCCAACCTCTCGCGCCTGTGGTCTCAGGCCAGCCACCGCGTGGCTCTCTGCATGGTCGGCGCACGGCTCTGCAACGTTTTGTGGGCAAAAGCGCAAGCGCAAGCAGGGGCAAAAGCTTGGACTCTCAAAACAACGAAACCGCCCGCGCAACAGTCAACAGGAGTTACATTTCAATTGCGCGCGCCAGGAACCAGGGACGCGGTCCCGTCTCAGTGCAGGTTGAGGGAGGTGGGCAGGTCCAGCTTGACGCTGCTCCTCAGGTCCTCAGCCGTAGCCTGCTCCACCTCTGCCTGCCCGCTGCGCGCCGGACGGTTGAGCGCCCCGCTGTCCAGGTGCGACCACCAGTGAGGCTCGGCATGGTTGGGGTGTGCGATGGGCCGAGAGCTGGAGGGGGATGAGGGGTGCAGGTGGGTCTCGGTGCGCCTGCTGCTCTCGATGGCCGCGCTCATGGTGTGCAGGTCAACGCTCCTCTGCGGGCAAGTTGTTGCATTGCATCAGGCCAAACAGGAGCAGGAAGGGTGAGTTGTGGTGTGGCTGCCCCGATATGCCTGTGCGCACACCCGGCCTAATCCTGTTGAGCGAGCCCTCACCCTGTTGAGCGAGCGCAGCTCCTGCCCCCAGTCCGTGGGTGCGTAGTGTGCGCCAGCGCCAGCGCCGCCCGTGCTCCTGCGGTGCTGCGGCGTGGCGGCGCGCCGCGTAGAGGACGAAGAGGAGGAGGTGAGGAGCGGGCCGGAGGTGCGAGTGAGCTCCACGGGTGGTGGGTAGGAGCCGGGGGAGATGGTGCTGGTGCGCTGCAGAGAGGGGATGGGCTGCAGGGGCATGGCCCGGGTGGAGGCGGAGGGGTTCAGGTCGCGCGGCTCAAGGCTCTGGCGCCTGCAGCATGTGGCAGCATGTGGCGTGCACGTGGGCCCATGAGGCGGCGGCATCGCCTGCCCCCACAAGCAGCCCCCTCCCCCAAAGCGCCCACTTGAGCGTCTTGCTGCGCTCCAGCCGCGCAAAGTAGCCCTCCTGCTGTTGCGCCTGCAGCTCGTCAAACTCCTGGAGCTCTGCACGCGGGCGGGCGGGCAGGTGCACACGCGCACGGCGCTCGGTCGGTGTCGGCGCCGCAGACGCTTGTTCGTGCATCACCCCATCCTCACCTCTGGGAGGCACGCCAGGCTGCGTCTGATCCCATCCCTGCGTTTTCAGCAGCAGCAGCAGCGCGCGCAGATGAGGGGCTGCCTGCAGAGCAATCGTCCCACGGTCGCCCTCCGTGGCACGCACCGGCACGAGTGCGCCCATGGCCTGCCTGCGCTTGGTGTCAGGGGCTCCCACGCGCCCAGGTGCCGAGCCTCCGCGTTGCGCGCTGCCTGCGACGCGAGCGATGATCGGCTGACGAGGCTGAGGAGGGGGGAGAGCTTCGAGATGGGCGCGGTGGGTTGCGATGATGATTAAGGCGAAAGCGTGTGCGTGCGCGCTCTCCTCCCTCTCCTCCTCTCCCGATCCCCATGCAGGTCTTGACTTTTCTCGAGAACACCATCGCGCGCTCCAGCCCCTTCACAACGCGAGCCACCATGGGCAACAGCTTCTCCAACGGCAACGCGATCTTCATCCAGGTCGATCGACCTTACTGTGAGCAAATCGTCAGGACGAATCTCAGGACGAACTGCTGCAGCAGGCCAGAACGCACGGGCTCAAGCCATCACCTGGTGCTTGCCATCAACTTGCAGACTCCCCTGGCGACACGGTGCACGGCTATGTCGCCGTGAACGTAGTGACGCCGTTCCAAGCCAACGCGCTCGTGCTCAAGGTGAGGCATGCGCTGGGCGCGATGCCAGGGGCCCCTGCTGCAGCTCCAGGACGGCTCATGCGCTTGATGGAGTGCAGGGAGGTGGCACGCACGCATGCACCTGAGTGGCAGGTGCTTGAGGGACGATGGATTGCGAATGCTCAGGTCGCTTGCAGTGCCTTTGTCAAGGTCCCGTCATGTCAATGAGGCTGCTGGTGAGCTCCCGTGCAGGTTGAGGCGAGCGAGGCCACCTCATGGGAGGAGAGGGAGGAGAACAAGACGTATGATAACGACAAGGAGGAGTGGAACAGCGAGCTGCTGACCAGGAATTGGTCGGGGGAGAGGTGCGCGATTGTGCCTTGCCTTTGCGCTTCTGCCAAGCTCGTGCGTTGTATTTGGGGGGCAAGGCTGTGGCGGGTGCCTCCTGCCACGCTCGTGCGGCGGTTGGGGGGCGATGCTGTGCCGGTGGCCGCCAAGGTGGTGCTGCCTGGGTCCCTCTGTCCCTGTCCCCGCACCTGCAGGGACCTTTCTAATGTCCCTGTCCCCGCACCTGCAGGGACCTGTTCAAGATCAAGGTGCCTCTGGCCACGTACCCACAGCAGCTCAAGCCGGGGCAGTACCAGTACGGCTTCAGCTTCGTGCTGCCCGTGAGCGCCTTTGTGTACGCTGGGGCACCGCTAAGGCTGGGCAGGTCGCGCACTGCACATTCGTGTGCCTGCTGCCTCACCGCTGCATCGGTCACTGCACCTCACACATCGACTCTGATGTGGCTGCTGGTTGCATGCATGTGGGTGCAGGCTGGTCTGCCAGGCTCCTTTGAGTACGAGGGCAACGGCAGGGCCTACTGGTGAGCAGGCAGCGCACGTACGCACATGCTTAACAGCCAGGCCAGCATTCAGCCAGTCAGCGGCGCAAGCAGGCCTGCAACGCGCTGGCTGTTGGCCACTCAGAGTCACCCAAGTGCCGTGCTGCCGTTGCAGGCGGGGCAATGAGGTGCAGTACCTCAAGGCCCACATCCAGTACAAGGTGCGTCTTCATGGGTCTCGTGCTGCCAGTCAGCAGCAAGTGCACCATCTCGGATGGGACAGCGTGGACAGCACCCAGAGCCATCCTTGCTTTTCTTGGGTGATCACTCCCCGACGGTACTGACTCACTGATGCACTGGTGCACTGATGCACACTGACGCACGCACCGAGACGCTCTCACTGCTGCGCCCATCATGGCCTGCATGCCCCCAGGTGGAGGCTGAGGCTGAGGTGCCAGGCATGCTCCACAGCAACCTGCGCGGCAAGCAGAACCTGGTGGTGCACGAGCGCGTGCCCCGCCCGCCCTCCCAGGTGGTGGTGGAGGACAGGCAGAGCGTCAGCGCCTGCTGCTGCTGCGGCCAGGTGCGCGGGCATCACATGGACGCGGGCGGGCGCCCTGGCTTCATGGTTTGGGGGATGCAGCAGGACGGCAGGATCACGTGTTGAAGCGCTGGCCCCTGAGCGACGTGTGGGTAGTTTGGTGGCGCGTTGTGCGGCCCACAGGGCCAGCAGGGGCACCCCCAGGAAAGGGAGCAGGCGTGCAGCAAGTGGGCACGTAGCGTCAACTGCTGGGCTGACACCTGAACGCCCGTGCATGCGTGTGTGTGTGTGCGCAGGGCCAGGTGTGGATGACGGCGCACGTGGAGAAGGACGTGTATTTCCCAGGCGAGCCCGTCAACGCGCTGCTGCAGGTGAAGCCCTGCTCTGCTCATGCCTTCCGTCACGTTTGGAGCACTCGTGCGCTTTCGAGCTGGGTCGTTGTCCAGGGTAGGGCAGGGCCTACCTTGGCAAGTGAGCAGGACATGTCGTTCAGGGCAAAGACCATGTGCATGCAGGCGCTGAGCTAGCCTAGCCTGCCACAGGTGGTTGCTCAGTGGGTGGTGGCATGGATGCTTGCGAGCCCTGCGATTGCCACACACGGCGATCGCGCAGCGCACGGCATGTTAAACAGTGCAGCCACCCACCCACGAGCACACGTTTACAGCCACTTCACCCGCCCACCCACGCGCTGTCCCTCCTCACCCTTGGGCCGCTGACGGTTGGCGTCGCAATTGATGTACTCGAGCATTTGTCTCAAGAAGGCCTAGGTGTGCGGGGTGCGGAACAGGCCCGCTGCCTGGCGCGCATTGACAACGCGCGCACAGCTGGATGGCGTCAGGAAAACCTGGCTCGCTCCCAACCACGTGGCGGGCCACCTGGTCCGCCAGCTGCGGCTGCAGGCTCAGCACGCCCGCCACGTGCTGGTGGCCCGCCACGTGCTGGTGGTGCTCAAGGTTTTCATGACGCTCACAGCTGGGTGTGCGTCGTCAACGCGCGTCAGGCAAAGGGCATGTTCGGCACCCCGCACACCTAGGCCTTCATCAGACAGATGCGAAAGTACCAACAGCGACGCCGACCGCCAGCGGCCCAAGGGTGGGGAGGGACAGCGCGTGGGTGGGCGGGTGGGGTGGCTGCTCTGCTCCATGCGGAGAGAGAGAGAGAGGAAGAGAGCAGAGAGAGAGAGAGAGAGAGCGCCCTGCGTGTGTGTTGCGCCGCGTGCAGGTGACGAACGAGAGCAGTGCTGACTTCCACAACGTGAGCCTTGAGCTGCACCGGCTCATCAGCATGAACAGCAGTGGTGCTGGGCTGTACGAGGTGGACGAGGTGCTGGTGGAGGCATCACAACCAGGTGAGCCTTGCTGTTTGACTGCTGCTGCTCTTGGTCTGTTGCCACATCCGCTGCCTTGTCAGGCGCCGGCCAGCGAAGATCACGCACACTGAACCGTGGAGAGGAGCATGTCCTGGGGCTTGGGTGCTGGTTGACTCGCACCGGGCAAGGCTGCCAGCACTTAAGCTCAGCGCACACATAACCTACCTACATGGTGCAGGCGTCAAGCCCGGCGACAAGGCCACGGGCGAGGGCACCCGGCGCCTGTCCCTGCCCCTGCCCGCCGACCTGCAGTCCACGGCGCTGGGCGCCCTGGTGCGGTGCGAGTACCAGCTCCACATCAAGCTCAAGGTGCGACCTGCATGCCTTGCCGCACTAGGGCACGATAACCGCTACAAAACATGGTCAGTGCACGCGGCTGGACCGTCTCCAACCTGTGCCCACCCCAGTCGTGCTGCCCTGCCGCCCTTGCCTTCGTCAGGGTGGGTCCTTCACCAGTGAGCCCACCGTCAAGCTCCCCATCGCCATCTACAGCGCCGTGCCCGCCTACACTGGCTACGCCCAGCCGCCCCCCTTCTGGAACCCAGAGGTGAGCGCGCCCGCACTTGGGGTTAACGTCTATCCTGCGCTAGTGGACATGCGTATGCACACTAGACCACTGCGGTGCCCATACGTATGTGCCCACACTGCTTTGCTGTGCCCTTGCACACAGGTGTCGGTGCCGCCGGTCCAGGTCGAGCTGCCCTCGGCGCCCCCGATGCCGCCCTCTGGCCAGGTCATGGCGGCGGGCACCAGCGGCTACCAGCCACCGCAGCCCACCTACAGCGGGCCCCCAAAGTGATTTGCTTCGAGTTTACGTGGTGGAGTGGTGCATATGGGTGACTGGCTAAACCGTGGCACACACCGTGAGCGCACAGACATTGCAACACGCGACGCAACATCACACGAGCACACACTCAGAAGAAGCATTCGCGCGACGCGCCGCCCCCGACACCGACACCGAAAGACAACCCTTTTGTAGACGGAGGATGCGGGCCCCGCCAATCACGGCGCTGGTGCACCTGGACAACCCGAACTGTGCGCGGTGCCAATGGAGGTCCTGGGAGGGGGGAGCGGGCTGTGCAGCGGTGTCGGAGCTCGAGCGGCTCTCCTTCACTTGACGCTCTGAGAGCGCTGCACACGCAGCAAGTCCTCACAATCGCCATACGACACCTTGCTCAGTATCGGCGCTCCTTTGCTGCAATGCACAGGCCGGCCAGGGGAGGCTGTGACGGGCGAGGTGCTGCTGAGCGTGGCGGCCGAGCTGCACATTGACAAAATCCTCATCAAGGTGAGCCAGTGTGGAGGCCAGTGTTGCCAGTGCGGGCAAGTGAAGCACTTGCCCGCAGGGCGGGAGGTCTGGGTCCCGCGCACGCGCCGGGCGCCACGCTGGCACCATGACACCCTGACGCCTTGACGCCTCACGCACACACCTCTGCAGGCCGTAGGCTACGAGCAGACGTCGTGGCGCAACCCGCATACCAAGCACACGAGCTGGGAGAAGCACCGGCGCGAGCTGTTCACCGCCGTGGCATGCCCAGACGCCTTTGCCCAGCCGTGTGTGGTGGCGGCGGGCACGCAGCTGCAGCTGCCCTTCACCTTCACGCTGCCGGGAGGGCTACCTGGCTCGTTCGAGTTTGCAGAGGATGGTCACAAGCACATTCGCGCCAAGATTCGGTATGAGTATGCGCCACCTGGCAGCGCCGGGGCACCACAAAGATTAGGCAATAGGCACCTCGCCCACTTCCTGGCCTTGCCCTGCATGTTACCCGCCCCCTCCCACTCCGCAGGTACAAGGTGGTGGTGCAGGTGCTCCACCAGGGCAACGAGGGCCCCTGTCGCGCCAAGTCGTACCTGCGCGTGAACGAGCCCCTGGTGGCTGGTGCTGCCCGCGTGGCGGTCGAGGACACCCTGGACCTGCAGGCGTGGTGCCTGTACTGGGTGAGCATGGTGCACAATGGACGCAAGCGCGTGCACTTGTTGGTGCAGCTAGCCAGCACCTGCAAGTTGACGCCCCGCGTGATGCAGCCAGGTCTCACCTGCAGCCAAAGGTGCCGCTGCGGTGCCATTGCTGATGCTGCAGGGTAGTGTGCATCTAAAGGCCAACCTGGAGCAGGAGTGCCACGTGCCGGGGGACGAGGTGGTGGTGCGCCTGGAGGTAAGGTGCCCTGCCAGCTTGCTCCCTAACAGTGAAGCACTGCTGCCTTGGTCGCCGAGGCTGGTCGCCCCACTTGCAAGCTACACACGCACACACTAGGTGCCAAACACTAGGTGCTCCCGGCCACCTGGTTCCCCCGCGTGAGCACCCTCCTCGGAATGCGCCTCTGGCAGCCAGCCGTAAGGGCACAGCAGCAGCAAGGGCACAGCAGCACAGGCGGCAAGGTGTGGCTGCCGCTGACCCAAGCCCCATCACACGTGTGTGTGTGTGCGCAGGTTGACAACAGTGAGTCAGGCGTGTCGTTCGGTGGGGCGTCCCTGGCTCTGAGGCGCGCCGTGCAGCTGTGTGCGGGCGAGCGCGTGCACCACCAGGCGCACCAGGTGCTGGCACACGCCGACACACCCAACGGTGCGCGGCTCGGTGCTTGATTGATGCAGGGAGGTGATCAGCTGGCAGCCAGGTGCTGCGTCCCAAGCTGCGCCAACCAACAACATGCTGCCACCTGCTCCTGTGCTGTGTGCAGGCGAGGTCAAGGCGCGCGCGCAGGCCGTGGGCGAGGACGCCCTCACGCTGCGGCTGAGGCTGCCAGACAGCGTGCAGCCCACAGCGCTGGGGGAGCTTGCGCACAGCGAGTTCTCACTGCTGGTCAAGCTCAAGGTGACTGTGGGAACCTCTTTGGCTGCCCTGGAAAGCAGTGGATACTGTTTATGATGGCGCAGACTGCAAGGGTTCTGAGCAAGTGCTGCTGTCAAAGTGCTTGGTACGTTGCCGCAGGCGACGGGCGTGATGCAGGCCCCCAGCCTGGAGCTGCCCCTCGTCATCTTCCAGGTCAGCGTCTGTGTGTGTGTGCCACTTGCATATCAGGGCACCCCGCCGCCGCGTCTAGGCACCAAGGATCAGCAGCGAGACACGCGTGCCAGTGCATGTGAATATGCGGCTTTCCCACAAGGCTGCGTCCCCAATGGTAGGTTGGGGCTGCCTGCGGCTGACGCTGCACCACCGCATGCTTCTTGCTCCCTTGCGCAGTCGCAAGAGCACCTGTCAGCTCACCAGCACGTGCCTGCTGGCTGGGACAAGGCGGTGAGTGGGCCAGCGGGCGGATCAATGAGGCGGAGAACAAGAGGTGTGCCTGTGTGCGCTCTCAGCCTGCTGAGCAGCAGCAGTGCCACCACCACCTTGGCCTGCAATTGCACTTGCCTGCAGGTGGTGGCGCCCGTCACGACGCTCAAGGTGCCGCCCATCGTCGCCCAGCTGTCAGCGGGGTCCTTTCAGGCGCAGAAACTAAACTAGCAAAGTGCTATTGGATGCGCGCTATAAGCTTTCCCTTGCGGCAACGTATGTAGATGCTTCTTTCTTCCTCGCGGCAACATGCCCATGCGAATGTGCACACAGACTGGCTGAGCTCATAGCTCTATGGTACGTCACTAGCGGACGAGATGATGATTCATGTCCCGGCACCCACGCTGCTGGAGGAGAGCAGCCTGGTTGTGAGTGTTGTTGATGAATGTGCAGGATGAAGTGTCAGGCACCTTTGGGTTGTTGGGCAATAATGATTCGGTGCGGTGACGTCTGCGGTGACGTGGCTCCCTTGTCTTGCTCTCACGGTATTGGGAGAATGCTTGCCGTTGTGAAGCCGTTGTTGTGAAGCCCTTTCTTGAGTCAATGAATGCAACCTGGCCACTCGGGACCCGGCTCTGACTGGGCGGACGCGAGTGTGGTGCTGCCGGGACCGCTCGCCCACTCGCAACTCGCGCCATCCAGGATGAGAATGCGGAAGCAAATGCTTCCCCATGGCCGAAAACTGGTCCCTGTGGAGCACTCACACACAGAGTGATGGAGTGACTCGGCCCCCCTGCCTCCACCCGGCCACAAACGCACCTCGACACGCCGCAAAAGGCAACAGCGAAGCAACACTCGCACACACTCGCACAATTCGACGCTCAACTCCTCCTCGCGACTCACTCGATGGCCGTCCTCACCTCCCCCGGCTGGGCGCTGGTCACTGGCGCCAATCGCGGCATCGGCCTTGAGATTACCACACTGCTGGCACGAAAGGGCAAGCGCGTGCTGGCGGGCGTGAGGGCCCCAGCCGCAGGTGTGCGCCTCACCCCGCACCGCACGTGTGGCCCTGCCTGCACCTCACCACAGCAAGCGCAACGGCGACCATGCCGCAGCACTAGCTTTTCTCATGCTTTCATTTGCGTTCAGCGTCGCGTCATGGTGGTGTCGCGATGCAGGTGCGGAGACGGTGGCAGCCGTGCGCAAGGCCGTGCCTGATGCAGCGGTGGAGTGGGTGGTCTTGGACACCTCCTCAACGGACTCCATCGCAGCTGCAGTCAAGGACGTGGCAGGCCGCTTTGGGCGCACCGTCGACGTCTTGGTGAGTCACCTTCCACCAGCCCCTTCGTGGCGTGCGTCGCTCGCCAGCAGGTCCATCTGGACGGTGTACACTGTGTGGGTTGCTCTAGGGATAATGGAGCAGCAATGGTAGCACCCCTACAGGCACCTGGTTTGGAGCGCTCCACATCGCTTCCCAGCGGCTGCGCCCCAGTGGCTGCTCCCTGGGGCCGTGGTCACCCCGCTGGCCACCCGTTTGCAAGCTATAGACACACACTCACTTTGGTTTGGGATTCGGAGGAGCGAAGCCTCCCACACTGCCCCCGCGCCCGTGCTTGCATCCCCCCATGTGCAGATCAACAACGCCGGCGTCCTCATCCCGGGCTGGGACGCGGCCGGCCTGGAGCAGACCCTGCGTGTCAACCTGGACGGCCCCGTGCAGCTGACCCGCGCGCTGGCCACGCACCTGGCCCCCCCTACCACGGGCGCGCTGGTGGTCATGGTCTCCTCTTCGTTCGGCCAGCGCCGCCACCAGGACCCTGCTTATGTGGAGCAGCTGCTAGCCGCCGGCAGCGTGGAGGAGGTCCGCAAGGTGGCGGGAACCTGGCGTGAGAGCAAGGTGCAGGAGGCGCTCCCCTCGTCGGGGTCCTACCACCTGTCCAAGGTTGCGCTGAACCGCGCCGTGCAGCTGCTGGCCGAGGAGCAGGCGCTGGTGGAGGCGAGGGTGGCGGTGGTGGCGGCTGATCCGGGATGGTGCAGGACCGACATGGGGTCGCAGCAGGCGACCAGGTCGGCGTTGCAGGGGGCAGAGAGCGTGGTGTGGTGGGTGGAGCACTATGAGGCACGACTGAATGGGCTGTTTTACCTGGATGGTGAGCCAATGGAGTGGTAGACTGGGGTGGGGGATGGGAGGAGGCGGGAGCAGCAGGGTGTGAAGTGCGCGGCGTGGGTGGCTGGGGTGTTGGGAGCAGGAGGGCGTGAGGAGTGTGGCACTGGGAGGGCTGCAAAGGGTGGATGCAACGAGAAAAGGAAGGAACGACGTCGTGCTGGCGTGGCTGTGCTGCGGCACTGATCCGGACCCAGCTGCACTGACGTCATGCTGGCGCTCGCGAGGATGTGATGCGGCTCTGCTCCGCACACTGCAGCGTTCAGTGGCGGAGTCGTTGCTTTTACCTCATAATCCGCTGACGAGCTATGTGTTCCGCACGGTGCACACAGTTGGTGTTGTGTGCTGCGCATGTGCGGGAACACCATCATTGATTGAAGATCACATTGGAGCCGGAGCTTGCCTTGCCTGCTGGCCTGCTTGGACGACGCATCTCCTGCCTGCCACAGACTTACTCGCGTGATGGTGTGGCCACTCGAACCGCCGAGTTGCATCACTACGCCGTGCAGAGGTGCAACACGGCGCACACCTGTTGCCAAAATACCCAGCCAGCAGGATCTGTCCGCGCGAATATGAATATATGGCCTGACCAAGCGCAATCCCAACGCGAGGCACGCTTCAGCCCCGACTCTCACACAAACAAGCACCCCAAACACCAAGCCCTCTCAAGCGTCCGCATGGTCCTCAGGGTGCAGCCGCCTGTACCCTCCTCCTCCACCCCCGCCCGCACCCCCGCCCGCCGCGCCACCAAACAAACGCGACATTGCCACCCCCTGCCCCGCCCCTCCCACCGCGCCCCTGCCTCCCCTCTGCCCCCTCCACCACGCAACCCAGCCGTGCCACCAGGACGGCGACTGCAGCAGTGCGGGCGGGGACCCCAGCAGCACCCCCGCCCCTGCCTGCTCACCGCTGTGCCCTGGCCCTTGTGTGGCCCACACCCGCACCCCCGCCACGCCCACCCAGCCTACACACAAGAGCACAGAGTGGATGAGGTACATTGCAGAAAAGCCCTCCCTCTCGCTGATGAGCCCGCCAGCAAGGGAGCCCAGCCCGCAGCCCAGGCCAAAATAGGCGCCCTGGAAGCAGCCTTGCATGGTGGCGGCCAGGCCGGGGGGTGCCAGGCGCTTGCAGTTGGTGGTGCCCACGCCCCAGCCCAGGCCAAACGTGACGCCTGCGCAGCACGCATGTGTGCACAGCATCATGATGCGCAGAGCACCAGGTGAGGTGCATGCAGGTGAAGTTGCTGGACGT
Source organism: Chlorella sp. KRBP (assembly GCA_004335735.1). Lineage (NCBI taxonomy): Eukaryota > Viridiplantae > Chlorophyta > Trebouxiophyceae > Chlorellales > Chlorellaceae > Chlorella > Chlorella sp. KRBP. Next base: position 55,800 of record QAXK01001551.1, read on the forward strand.
GGGCCCTACAGGTGACACCGAGTTGTCTTGACACCTGACTGTGGTGCCAGGTACAGTATGCGCCCAAACGGATGCAAAGCCAAGCCCCGTACATAAGCACAGCGCACACCCACCGTGCAGCACCTCGATGGGCAGCACCGCCCAGGGTGTGCTCCAGGCGGGCAGGGAGGCGTAGCACAGCATGCGCAGCACGTAGGTGAGCAGCACCACGTCCAGCAGACGGTCTGTGCCAAAGCGCGCCAGCAGCCAGGCCTGGATCTGGAACACGGGCACCTCGGCAGCACACGTGACTGCGCACGCACGCGGGAGGGGGGGGATACACACACACGCACACGTACAAGTGTCAAGGTGGGTGCGTCGCTAGCATTGTAACCACAACCGCTGCACACCCCGCACCCACCGCCCTCCCGCCGCCCCCTCATTGGCGTCAGGTCCCACACACGTCCCCCTCCCTCCCTCCGTCCCACCCTCCTGCCATCCCCCTTCCCTCCAACCCCACGCACTCACTCGTGAGCGTGAGGCCCATGAGCAGGTCCGTCGCGCCGAGCTCTTGCAGGAACACGAACAGAAAGCTCTCGATGCTCCCATAGCCGAAGCCCATGAGCGTCGACACGAACAGGAACGCCACCACCTCGCGCTTGGACAGCAGCACACGCACGCGCGCGCCGAACGACGCGCGCGGCAGCACCGTCGGCACCGTGCTCGACGCCGAGCCCCCGCTGAACGACACGCCGCCGGTCACGCTGCTGCCCGACGCGCCGCCCGGCTGCAGCGAGAACGACGCCGACGGGCCGGTCGAGGAACAGGAGGAGAGGCTCGGCTGCAGGATGATGCTGCTGCTGCCGCCACCCGGACCCAAGCCTGACATAGGGCTGTAGCTCCCAGACGACCCCCCACCTTGCCCCAACAGCAGCCCCGCACCTGCCCCCTCCAAGGACGCCCCACCACCGCCGCTCCCTCCGTCCCCACCGCTGCCGCCTGCACTGCTGGACGGACTGTGCTCCCCACCCACTTCCGTGCTAGTGGTGGTGGTGGCGGACGTGCTGCCGAGCGCGTGTGTGCGGGCCGTGGTGCGGTGCTGCAGCCGAAACCCCTGCATCAAGTGCGCCTGCACCGGTTGAGACCCACTCAGCCTGTCCGCACCGTCCCCTCCGCCCCCTAATGTCGCATTGGATGACACAGGGAGGGGTGGGATGGGGGGAGGTGATGAGGTGCTGCTGCCGCCACTGCTGTGCTGCTGAGGGTGCGGGCGCGGCCCGTGTGCATGTGTGCCTACGGGGCTGACATTGCTGTCTCCTGCCGCTGCTCCTGCTGCTGCTGCTGGTGTAGAGTGCGCTGCTCCCGCACCCGTGCGCACCGTCATGCCCACAAACGGCCCATTCCAACCACCATCACCACCACCCCCGGCGGCACTTGCTGCATCAGAGCGCTGCTGCTGCTGCTGCTGCTGCGTGTGCCTGGTTGGGCTCGCAGGGCCAGGCAGCACTGCCACCTGAGGCATCAACAGCTGCTGCTGCTGGTGGGCTGCTCCCGTCGACTGTTTACTCCTTGCACTTTGCACCAAGAGCTCCCCATCCACCTCCCCTCCCACCTCCCACCCACCGCTGCCGTTTGGTGGCGAGCTCAATGGCATCTCATCCACAAGCCTGCCCTGCCCCGCTGACTGGGTCATGCTGTCGCTGCCCCAGCCCCATTCTTCACAGGTGGGTGACGCCACACCCTCGGACGGACCCTCACCCTGCTCCTCATCACGCTCATCAAGCGCGCTGCCTGCCACACCCGCACCCTGCTGCTGCTGCTGCTGGTCCTGCCGCCGCGAAGGGGCCCACCTAGCCGCTGACTCCCTCAACGCCTCCTTATCCCTCCCCGCCACGCCACCACGGCCCACCCTCCCACCGCCATGCCCCCCAAACGCCACCGCGCCCTCTATCGCCACGCTGCCGTTGCCGTTACCATGGCTGCCTCCCGCTCCCACGCCTCCGCCGCCATACAGACGTTCCAGCCGAGCCCTGTCGTGCTGGTGATGGTGCGGGTGCCGCTTGTGCGACGCAGCGCCAGCAGGCATCAGGCGCTGCAGCTCACCCCTGCCGCTGATGCTGCGTCCTGCCTCCTCGTCACTGTGGCGCTCCTCCCCTCCCTGACTGCCCTCCTCCTCCTCCTCCTCCTCCTCCTCGTCCTCCTCCCCCTCCTCGTCCCCCTCCTCCAGGCCCTCCAACTCCTCCCGCAGGATGGCTAGCTCATCCTCCTCCTGCACATTGTGTACGCGAAGACACACAAGGACGGACTCTGTGCCCGCAGCCACGCTGGCGCACAGGCCCACACGCCCCTGCCGCTGCCCCCTCCACATTGCTGCCACATCCTGCACAAGCCCCCCGTGTGCACAGAGTGTGCTGCGGGCCACCCCACCGTTCCACAACCGCTCATCCAAGACGCCTGCATCGCACTCCAAACCATGTGTTTCGCATGGATCCCCTTGCCACGCACCATGACTGGCTCCAGTGACCTGGCCTGCCTATACTTGCTGCTGGCCCTCAAGGTCTTGGCCGCGTCCCTCCCCGCCTTGGCCAGCCTCAGCTGTGCTGCTTGGTGCTCGTGCAGCCCCCAGGCCAGCAGCAGGCACGGCGCCGACAGCAGGATGTGCACGGCAAAGGCCGCCCTCATGCCCCACTGGTCAATGATGGCACCGGCCACCGTGGACATGACGCCCCAGCCCACGGCGCCCCACTTGCGGAACTTGCCGTACTCGCCGTCACGGCAGGCGGCCACCACGGCGGCGTCGGCCAGCACCGCCACGGGGCTCGCCAGCACCTGCCAGTGACGCAGTGAGTGAGTGGGTGAGTGGGTTGGTACTTGTGTGCGTGGCAGGCAGCGGCCACGACATCATCAGCCAGCGCAGCTACAAGGCTGGCCGGTGCCTGTGTACTCAGGTACACCAACTGAGCAGGCACAGCGCTCGGCGTGTCCTGATGCACAGCGCTGCCTGCCAAAGGCGAGAGGGCGCAGGGCAGAGCGTGAGAGCAGTGTGTGTGTGCCCACCCGACCACCCACACACCTCTGTGGCTAAGAAGAGCAGCAGCACGGGCCAAAAGTCCTGCACCGACAGCAGCATGGTGCGCACGCCGACCGAGCCCACAAACAGCAGCACCATGATGCTGCGGTGCGCCAGCATGCGGTCGGCCAGGGCGCTCCACCTGCAGGCGGGGAGAGGGCAGGGCAGGGCTGAGGAAGAGGAGGGGCGGGTGGGCGGAGATGTGAAGCGGAGCGGCTGGTGCACGCTTGGTGCGGCCTGGTGATGGCCTGGGATGCTGGTGCCCGCTGCGGTGCTCTGCAAGATGCTAGCATTCTCTTCTCTTTCCGGGTGGTGCTGGACAGGGTGCGCGTGCGGGAGCTGCCGTGGCAGCGCAATCCCGCACCCGAACGAGGCTGGGATGCTGATCCATGGCTTGAGCGCAGAGATGATGCCCAGCTGCTGCGCGCTGAGGCCCTGCTTGGCGAACCAGGCTGCCAGGAACGGCACAACTACCACCTGCAGCGCACAGTCGGTGCTCCCGACACGCACGCAAGGTCAGTGAGGGAGAGAGCGCCAGGCCAGGCCAGGCCAGTGCTATGCGCTTGATCGCACGCGCCTGGCTTGAGAAGAAGAGCAGGTACCAGAGCACCGCTCCATACTGCCACCCGACCGACGGGGACAGATGCTTGCGGTTGCCGGCCATCCCGCCTGCTGGTCACGCACGCTCACGTACTGCTGGGTGCTGCATGCTGCATCCTTCCCTCCTTGCTTCTGCCGTTGTGCTCTGGCTCCGTCGCCCATGTCGAGGGCACGCGATCGCTGCGGCAGAAGAGCTCGCAGGACGCCACATTTGAGCAGCGGAGCATTTCGCGATGGCCCAGACGCTGGCAGAGAGCTTCTTGGCGGACCTCGACGAGCTGAGCGATGAGTCGAGGGGAGAGCAGGACGAGGGCGAGGAGATGGAGGACGTACAGGGAGGCGACGACGTGCGTGGCTTCCGGTGGCAGCATCCATGCAAGGCCAGGGGATGGGAGCTTGGGGGCGGAGCGGCGTGCGTGTGCTGCCGCGGTCATGCCGGCGCCACAGCAGCAATTCAGTCATGCAGAGAGGCGTGCGTGCGTGGGGCAGACATGCAGAGCCTCACCTTGCCCATCCGGCGTGCGTGCATGGGTGCAGTTGGACGACATCGAGGCGCTGGACTACGACAACCTCTCGGCTGTGGCCAAGCTTGCCAAGAGCGTCGTGTACAAGGACGTCATGGCGGTGCGTCATGACGCTGCACGTCCTGCTTCACACCACGTTGTGATGTGTGTACAAAGGCAGGTTGACGGGCGGTTTGCCACGGGCGGCAGGCCGCTGCAGCCACGCTGTGCTGCTGTGCTGATCTATTGTGCATGTGCAGAGAGTGCACGTGGCGCTAGCGAGCGCGGCGGCGCAAGGCGAGGGGGAGACGGCAGGCAACGGGCAGCAAGCGGCGCAGGAAGAGGAGCGTGCAGGGTCCTTGGAGGACGATCCCACGTACAAGTGAGGGAGGGCGCCCCTGGTTTGCGTAGCTTGCAAGCGGACGTCCAGCAGTACCAGGGCAGCAGGGATCGGCAGCGGGGAATGCAGAGGCCAGAGCATGCACGTCACTCTGGCGCAAAGGCACCAGCGAACCATCTGGGTGTGGGCACCAGGTTGTTGCTGCTGCTGGCACTGGTGGTGGAGGGCGATGCAGTTCACAGTGTGCTGCCCTTTCTTCCTGGCGTGCACACACACTCTTTACACACATGCGCACACACTTGTGCAGGCTGCTGGTGGCGTGCAACCGTTTAGCGGTGGACATTGACAACGAGATTGCCATTGTGCACACGTTCCTGCGCGACAAGGTCCGGCACAAGTTCCCCGAGCTGGAGTCCTTGGTGAGTGGGTAGAGCGCGATGCAGGGCTGGGACATGCAGGAGGAGGAGGCGGAGGAGGAGGAGGAGGCGCAGGGAGGACGGTGAAGGGCTGGAGGACACCGGCAAGGGCCAGGATGACCTGCACCTCAAGCGCCTCAAACAGGTGAACTTACTCCTGCTCGTATGCATTGGCTGCAGGTGCACCACCCTGTGGACTACGCTCGCGTGGTGCAGCGCATTGGCAATGAGATGGACTTGACGCTGGTGGAGCTGGACGACTTGCTGCCCGCCGCCACCGTCATGGTGAGGGCATAGGGCATGGGGTGGTTTAGGGCTTGGGCTTCAGCGGGCGCAGGCACCATGAGCGCATGCTTTTAGTGTTGCTGGACTCTTTGCGGGCACCTTCTCTGCGCGGGTTACGCAGTGACGTCCCGTGCTGACCTGTGCTGGCCTGTCCAGCCGACAAGCAAACACAAAGCGTGGGCCGCCATTTTGTTGGGGCCCCGATGTACACTGGTGGCTCACCACGATGTGTATGCGTGTGCATGCTCTCAGGTGGTCACGGTGACGGGCACCACCACCGCTGGCAAGCCGCTGACTGCAGAGAACCTGGCGAAGGTGCTGGAGGGGTGCGAGCTGGCGCTCACACTCGACACGGACAAGCGCGCGGTAAGGAGGGGGCACACCGAGGGAGGCAGAGGCTACCCTTGCTAGACGTGCATGTACACGTGCCAAGCCTCCTGGTGCCAAGCCTTGTGCCTGGAACGGACTGGAAAGGCGAATGCTGCCTGCCTCCTTGCCAGCTCTGATCCTGCTGCTGCTGCTGGAGTTGACGCTTGTGCTTTGTGCGTGCGCGTGTGTGCGTGCGTGCACCATGGCCCGCAGATCCTGCAGTTCGTCGAGTCGCGCATGTCGTCCATCGCCCCCAACCTCTCCCTCATCGTGGGCGCTGAGATTGCGGCACGGCTCATGGGCCTGGCTGGGGGCCTGCACGCGCTCTCCACCATGCCTGCGTGCAACATCCAGGTGAGTAGGGACCGGCTCAGAAAGCCTCCTTGCCTGTTTGGCAGGCAGCCGAGCAGCATTGAGTGCACATTGCGGGGGTCAAGTGGCGCGTGTGTGCGGCACGGGAGTGCTGCCCTCGGTCACGTAAGACACATGGTGTAGGTCCAGTGTGATGGAACAGTAGTGCCGTGCCCGTGCCTGCCTGCCTGCTGGTCTGTCCGCAGGTGCTGGGTGCCCGTAAGAAGAACCTGGTGGGCCTCTCCACCGCCACGCTGCAGCCACACCAGGTGCGAAGAAGCTCCTTGCCACACACTGGCTCGTGAGATCTTACGAAGTCCGTAGACGCGGTGTGCACACAATGGGCGAGCGGGCGTGCACACCTGCCATCCAGGCCCCCGGAGTTTGAGGCAGCTCAAGTGGCCCACCAGACGCCAGCCTTGGGGGCGCCCACGCAGTGACTGGGACCCCACCTTTCCTCCCCTTGTCGGTCTTGCCATTGGGGGGGCCTGTTGCCGCGCAGTCCACCAGTTGGTGCACTTCCGCTGTGCAGAGGTGCTCCGCTGACACTTGGGACTTGCTCCTGCCCGGCAGCACATTGCGCAGTTTGGCAGCGCTGTGTGGCAGCGCAATGTGCTGCCGGCCGGGAGCAATTGCCAGGTGTCGGCGGAGCACCTCTGCACAGCGGAAGTGCAACAACTGGTGGACCGCGCGGCAACGGGCACTAGCAATGGCAAGACTGACAACGGGAGCGAAGTGTATGCAGGTGGGGGTCCAGGAGGTGGTCTGCACCTCCTCACACAAGCAGCACAATGAACCACGTGCCCGCAGGGGTTCATCCACGGGTGCGCCGTCATCCAGCAGACGCCCCCCGCGCTGCGCAACAAGGCGGCGCGCCTCATCTCCTCCAAGTGCGCGCTGCTGGCCCGTGTGGACGCGTACGGACAAGACCCTACGGTGTGTGTTGGCGGTGGTAGTGGTGGGGTGGTAGTGGTGGGCAGGTCCTTAGGCGGCAGGTGGTGCATGCGGCGCTGCACCTCTTCAGGATGCGGTGCCAGTCTGTGTGGACGTTGTGTGGCTGCTCAAGGACGTGCACCCATGCACATGTTGAGCACGAGGAACCGTCATGCTCATGCGCGCCGCGTGCCATCAGTGTGTGTGCTGTGTGCTGGTGTTGTTGGTGGCGTTATGCATACGCTAACCTCCATGCAGGGCCAAGGTGGTCAGCGCATGCGCGAGGAGATCCTGCGCAAGATTGACAAGTGGCAGGAGCCGCCCCCCGCCAAGCAGGTCAAGCCGCTTCCCCGGCCGGATGAGAACGAGAAGAAGAAGCGGCGTGGTGGGCGGCGCATCCGCAAGGTCAAGGAGCGGCTGGGGCTCACGGACATGCGCAAGGCGGCCAACCGCATGCACTTCAACAAGCCGGAGGAGGAGTACCTGGATGGGGATGAGGTGCGCTGTGTTGCATCGTCATCATCATCATTGGATGGCATTCACGACAGGTGTCATGATGATGCTGCAGCCGTCACAAAAGATCGCCAGGCAGGCCTCGCCAAGCAAAGTTCATGCCAGTGCACTAGTGTTGCATCATGAGAGGGAAGCCCTCGTGCTTCAGGGCAGCGTACGGCGATGCACATGTGTGGCCGCCCTCTCACCTAGCAGATGGCTTGCCTTACACCTACGGGGCACAAGCGCTAACAGTGGCGCTGCGTGTGGCGCAATGCTCCTTACTGCAGGTGGTGGGCCTGGGCACGCTGGGCAGCAAGGAGGGCAGCGGTCAGCTGCGCATCGTGGCCAAGCAGCAGAAGATGAAGATCAGCGCCAAGGCCGCCAAGCGCCTGGCCAAGCAGGGCGGCGGCGGGTGGGGTGGCACCAGCACCGCCAGCGGGCTGCAGACCACGGGCCTGCAGACCTCCCTGGCCTTCACGCCGGTGCAGGGGTTCGAGCTGGCGGACCCGACAAAGCTGCCGGGGGGGCAGCAGGCACCGCAGCTGCAGCAGCGGTCGGGCACGGAGAGCTACTTCTCGGCGCTGTCCGGCTTCCGCTCCCTCAAGAAGCTCTGATAATATCTCGTGCCCTGAGGTGCTGCTTGCGCGTGCAAGTTGCCCCGCCCTGGAACGCCATGCGCGCACACACGCCGCCCGCACCACACAAGAGTCCAAAAGTTGCAGCACCATGGCAGCCCGTCGCCTCATCCCGCTCCTTGACCGCGTGCTGGTGCAGAAGGCCGAGGCCACAGCAAAGTCGGCCAGCGGCCTGCTCCTGCCGGAGACGGCGAGCAAGGCGAGTGTGCAGCGGGGCGAATGGTCGTAATGTGCCACCAGCCATCAGCATCGCGCGCGCATGCTCATTGCGCGCCGCTGTGTGCGGGGTGAGGCTGCTCCTCACCGAAGGATCTGCAAGGGTAAGATCGATTGGCACGCCACAGCGCGCATCGTTGCGTGTTGCTGCAGGTGAATGAGGGCGTGGTGATCGCAGTGGGCCCCGGGCGGCGAACCACCACGGGCGAGCTCCTACCTCCCAGCGTCAAGGAGGGGGACAAGGTGCTGCTTCCAGAGTATGGCGGTGCCCTGCTCAAGCTCGGAGGGCCAGACAACAAGGAGTGAGTGCTCTGGGCGGCCGTGCACGCATGCGGTCGTGGGACGGCTGCGCATCACCAGCAGCCGCACGATGGATCCGGAAGCGCGGGGAAGCAAGCAGGCACCGCACGGCGCTTGCCCGCAGGCTAAGCACACCATATGCTGGCCCTGCCGTGCTCTGCAGGTTCTTCTTGTACCGGGATGAGGAGTTGCTCGGGATCCTCAAGGACTGAGAACCGAGGCGGCAGCGGGAGGTCGCAGCAGCAAGGTGGGTGCCCACGTTCGCCCGCAGCAGCTGCGCAGCAAGGCATTGTAGATGGGCCGTGATGCTGAGGCGTGCTCGTCTTTCCTTGGTGCGCACGTGGTGCAGGTGGTCGTTGGCGGGCGCGGCGCCAGCAGCGTGCAGGATGGCAGGCAGCGGCTCATTGGCGAGAAAGAGACAGCGTGCAGGATGGCAGAGCAGTGTCAGCTGCTGCTCGGGGTGTTTGATGGCTGCTTTCGGCGTGCCGGCTGGGATGGCAGCTGGACGTTGTGCAATGCAGGCTCCGTTGACATGCTTCTGAGTGTTGACAGCAGACCGCTTCTCTGCAGCTGTGGGCTGCAGCACCGGACCACGGGCAGGAGTGTGGAGCGCGTCACTTGCAGCAGCAACAGCTCAGCAGTGGGGCCCATGTCAACTCAACGCGCCAGGTTGACGTGTCATGAGCAGAGCGTCTGAGCCATCCGCGTAGAAGCAACGCCGCAAGCCCACGTCCTGCACACACACGTCCACCGCGCAGCCACAACGCCAGTTGAGCCAGAGCAGGGTGGCAGGCCCCTGGTTCAGAAGCAGCGTCTGAGCCCCCGCACACCTTGAACCCAAACGCACGGTACAGAGCAACGGCACCAGCGTTGCCGGACTTGACTTCTAGGTGGCAGGGCACACCGGGCTGCATGTCTAGCCCGCCGGTGTCCTGCACCACTGGCAAGGCAACGCAGACCGTGAGCTCACTTTGAGCTTCGTGCCACTGAGTGAGCTTCGGCAAGCCACCAGCTGCACCGAGCTCCAAAAGCAAAGCCAGACTGACCTGTAGCAAAGCTGTGAGCAGCATCCTGCCCAGACCCCTGCCCCTGTGCGCTGGGCTGATGGCCATGTTCTGCAGCTCCGCCTCGCCGGCCACCACGCGCGTGCACCCAAACCCGACCACCTGCTGCCCTTGGCACGCTGTGGCGTCACCAGAGCCACCAGGGGCTGTCCCTTGCTGCATGGGCTCCTGCAAGGCACCAGCAGCAGTCCATTGGCTTCCTGCCGACGTGGCGCGACCTTCCACGGCTGCACGTGCCTCCAGCGTGCCACAGCTCCCCACCTGCGCCTGCACAGCGCCCTCCAGCTCCACCACGACCTTGCTCACTGTCAAAGGGCTTGAGAGGTCGTCGGCAAACGTGCTTTGCGACCACCCCGCTGACCCTTCCGCGTGGCACTGCGCGTCCACATGCGCCATGGCCTCTGCGTCCTGCACACTGGCCGCCCGGACGCTGTAGCAGCTGCAGCAGGGGCCTGCGGTGCGGGCGTGCCACAAATAGCGTGCCGGGCGTGGCGTGTGCGCGCCGTGCGTCCGCTGGCTGCTGTGGCGGCGGTGCGTGCGCGTTTGGGTGAGCATTGTGAGCACTGTGAGCAGATCCTCAGGCGCTGCTCAGCAGCTGGGTGCCTGATGCAAGCACTCTGGGCTTGCATCTCCTCTCCTCCTCAATCTCCCTTCCACAAGGCCGTCGAGAGACATCAATCGAAGCGCTCTACGCCTCAGGATTGCGCGCAGGAGCCTCATCGGCGCGCCAGTGGCGTTGCGATGGCGCCGCAGGCAACCCCAGCACCCAGCGCCAAGAGCAGCGGAAGCGCTGTGCATGCGGCCATCAGGGCCCATGCGCTGCTGCAGCCAGCGCCTCACGCAGAGACGCTGCACGTGCTGCTCAAGGCGGGGGAGGCCGCCTGCGCCGCCAACCCGGAGCTCAGCCCGGGGCACGACTGCTGTGCGCTGTGCGCCAAGCCCAGCCGCGTGACGTGCACAGTCTGCAGCAAGGGTGAGTTTGCACTCTGCCGCGCTCCTCACCACCTCCTGCTTCGCACCGCTGCTGCCCTCTTGTTGCCTTACGTGCCGGCTGCATGGTGCGCCCTGCTGCCTGCAGTGTCCTACTGCGGCAAGGCGCACGCTGCCGAGGACCAGTCGCAGCACGGGCTGGTGTGCGGGCTCCTGGCGGCCCTGGCGCAGTCGGAGCAGGTCAGATGGCTTTGGAGCCGGTGCTGGTGTGTGCTGTTCGTGCTCATCGTGTGGCTGTCCCACTAGCGAGCACAGTCTCTATCTCACACTGACTCTCAGGTGGAGGTGTCGGAGGAGGTGCAGGAGCTGCTGCTGGAGCAGGTGGTCGAGGTGGCGCAGCAAGCACAGCAGCAGCAGCAGCCTGGCGTGCAGGTGGGTGGAGGTGGCAGCAGCAGCAGCTGGTAGGAATGAAACAGCAGCAGCAGCACAGCCATGGTGTGCACGCGCCCTCTCACACCCATGGGTGACTGCTCCTCCCCCCTCCTCTATGGTGCAGGCGCTGCAGTCGAGTCGTGGGTGGACGCGCGCCATCCCAGAGGTGCTGCTGCCCCTGGTGACGCCACACTTGCACACTGCAGCACCAGGCGCTGCTGCAGGACAGGCGAACGGCCATGGGCTGGGGCAGCAAGGGGCTGGGGAGGCGGGGGAGCCAGGGAGGTGCGATGCGCTGTGGAGGCGATACTACGAGGGTGGCTTGCATTGGACAAGCCTTGGGCCATGCACGCAGACAGGCAATCAAGCACAGACTGCAATGGTGGTGGCTGTTACTGCGTGCAGGTTGGGGCCAAAGCCCAAGCGTCAGCGGCGCCAGGACGACCACACGCATGGCGATGAGCCCAGCGAGGGCTTAGCGCTGCAGGGTGCCACCTATGTGGCGGTGCTGACGAGTTACCTGACCTACCCACTCACCCTAGCGCAAGCCCTCATGCAAGGCTCAGGGTCTGGCGGGGGCGCGCTCGCACGCGCCGTTGCGGCGGCTGGGGCTGCGGCTGGGGAGCTAGGGCAGGGTGCAGCAGCAGTTGCAGCAGGGCCACCGAAGCAACATGGTGGTGGTGGCAGCGGCAGGGGAGGCGGTGGGGCGGGGCGGCAAGGGGCGGGGGTAGGAGCGCAGGTGGTGGTGACGGTGCTGGGGGCATCTGAGGGCGCGGAGCTGGCTCATATGGACGTGTGGAAGGTGGGCAGCAGGGTGGGGGGGTGGACAACAGTGCGGTGACATGCTTGCTGAGCTGAGCATGGCATGTTGAGGTGCGGTGACGCTGCGCCATCGCATGGCTGCGGCACACATGGCACGTGGCCTTGTGCCGTTAGGGCATCTGATATGCTTGCCTGTTGACCATGGGAGGCACACCGCCGTTGTTAATCCAAGCCTGATCTGCTGCATGCACTTGCTCACCTTTGAACCTGCCGTCTTTCCTGTTGCGTGATGGTGTGGTGCCTTGCAGCTGCTGGACGCGCTGGTGGTAGAGCCCCTGTGCCGCCCACAACAGCAGCAGCAGCAGCAGCAGCAGCAGCAGCAGCAGCAGCGGCCCAATGGACAGCAAGAGGGCCAGTCCGGCGTGCGGCTGGTGCTGCAAATGGTTGGCCCCGAGGTGCCGCTGTTGAGGCACCTGCAGGTGGTGCGCCTGACGCCCCGCCTGGCCCTGGCCTGCTACAAGGTGAGCAGCACCGTGGACGGAGCCCTGCTGCAAACCTGAGAGCAAGCACTCATCACCTTTGCGGGAGCTGTACATGTCACGCCGCAGAGCAGCGACATGTGGACCATCGCCATTACCTCAACAACTGACACCGTGGCTGCCTTGTGTTCGGCTGCAGGGCGAGTTCAGCGCACTGGTGGAGTACCAGCTCCAAGCGTCCCTACAAACACCAGCAGCACACGGCGAGGGAGACCAAGTGCCTGCGGAGCTGCTGGCGGCTCCGCATGCCCTTGTGGGTTTCAACATGGGCCTCACGTGCGGGGACTACAGCTGGGCGCCCACGCTCAAGGCCGTACGCAGGTGAGGTGCCATACGCAGGTGAGGTGCCATACGCAGGTGAGGTGCCATACGCAGGTGAGGTGCCATACGCAGGTGAGGTGCCAGTGGAGCGGGTGGCTGCTGCTGCTCCACCACCCAGTGCCTGCCTTGTTGGCACCTGGCCACCTGCTGGTTGATGCCTGGTTGCACAGCGTTGGGGCTTCGTACGAGTAGATACAGCAGGCAGCGTTGGGTGTCGTGGTGTCCGCAGGCTGCACCAAGCCCGACAGCAGCTTCCTGGCAGCAGCAACAGGGCCCCGCTTCCCCTGCTCCACACAACCAACACCTTGGTGAGAAGGCTGTTGGCGTGGCGTGTCAGCATGCAGTGCGGTTGTGTCAGCCAGTGCCGGATGCACCAGCCCCGCACGCCAAGCCTGCTTTGCCCAAGGGCAGCCTCCATCTAGTCCTCCTCCTCACATCGTGCTGCTGTACGCCCTTGCACCACCACCTGCAACCCCACATGCGTGGCAGATGGAGGCGGCGATGGAGGGCGAGGAGCTCAAGCGTGCGGGCGGGTGGAAGGGTGTGGCGCCTCCCACCACCAACCCGTGGGGCTCACTGGACCCGCTGCAGAGCGGCACGCTAGGTGCGCCCTCATCATCATGATGAGGCGAGCTTGGGGCGGTTTGGGGTGAGCCCGCAGCCTGCAGACAGCTAGTTGGAGGCGGTGCCTCTCATAACGTGCTCGGCAATGCATTTGACGCGTGTGCAGGCAACGACGTGTACCGCAAGAACGCTTATTACGCAGTGGCGCAGCTACAGTGACAGCTGCCACTGGGGGCCCCGGGCACTTTGCGCGGGAGCTTGCGATCCTCCCGCACGGCGAAGTGCATCTTCAGCCGCCCCAGGGTCAGGGTGTGGGTCATCTGGTGCCGGCAGGCCTTCAGGGCCACTATGCCTAGCGCTACGATGCTTCCACTGCTGCACACATCGTGCTCTGCGTGCACGCGTGGGGCGTGCGTCGTGCTGCCGTGCCTCCGAACCTGCCGCAGTCTCACCACCTGCCACAAAGGCGTGGTTGCTTCCCTTGGGTGCACGCACAAGGCCCCGCCTGCTCG
>QAXK01001554.1:0-11986 GCA_004335735.1 Chlorella sp. KRBP
GGCCTCGCCAAGCAAAGCACATGCGTGTGTGTGCGTGCGTGTGTCGCTGGCTTGTCCATTGTTTTAAGCTCCTCTCCAGCAAGGCCATTCCACACGCCAACTCACCGCTGCCTGATGATCCGATGCTGCTGCTGCGCTCGCTGCCCGCCAGGTCCACCAGCGTGAGGCGTGAGGTGGTCACCTCCCCTGGTGAGCCGGCTGGGTGCCGCTCCACGTAGATTGTGAACATGGCGTGCGAGCGGGACGACGCAGCGTTCATGGCGTGCGAGGCCATCACCTTTGCGCGCACACCCTGGCGAAACGCAGACATGACGTCCTCTGACGTGGCACACTCCACCTGCACGCACATGATGCTCCTGCATCGCCATAGTGCACTCTTGCGGCACTGACACCTGCCTGCTGCGGCTGTTCTAAGGCTCTGAAGCACGGGCTAGCACAGGCCCAACCGCACCATGAACAGGTTCTCCAGGTAAAACTCCTGCGCCTTGCTCCACCGCAAGTGCAGTGGCTTGCCCAGGCTGGCAGCTGCCCCACGGTTCCCCGCGCCCCCGCCCGCCGCCGCCCCCCCTCGCGCCTTGCCTGCTGCAGCGCTGCCAAACGTGCTGGTGTTGAGCAGGTCATACACCTGCTCCTTGTACAGCTGAACGAACGACACTCGCACGGTGGTGATGACCCCCCCGCCTTGCTGGCCACGAGCGTGGATGGCCTCAAACAAGGCCTGCACGGCCCGGGGCACCAGTCCCAGCTGCTGCGCAGGCGTGCCGGCAAAGTCCGCCTGAGGGAGCGCCCCCTGGGACCGCTGCTGCTGCTGCTGCGAGGTGACATTGGCGTTGCTGGAGTCGGAGGCCCGTGCTGCCTTGGATGCTGCGTAGCGATAGCCCTCCATGCTGTACGTCTTGCCGGACCCGGTCTGGCCATACGCCAGCACGGTGGCGTGGAATCCCGAGAGCACGGACTCCACGACCTCTGGAACGCGCACGGCCCCAAACAGGTCTTCCTGTGTGGCGATACGTGCCCGCGCGCGGTGCGGTGCGGACCCACGGAGTGTGTGTGTGTGGCATGCCCGCAGAGCCACTGCCTCACAGTGCATCATGGCACTGACCTGAGTGCTGTTGAGGTCCAGCACGCCATCGAAGCCCCACTGTCTACAGGTGCGGGGGTCCGCGGGGTGCTGCAGGCGAACCTGCGCCTTCTCCAGCGCGCAGCTGCACAAACCGTGCGGCACACTGGTCGTGCCATCCGCCTCCGCGACTGGAGGCCGCACTCGAACGACCACGCGGATGCTGCGCTCCGACTCCATCCGCTCAAGCGTGGGCCAAGCTGCAGCAGTGCCTGGGGCAGCATGAGAGGGACGCAGCTGCAAGGGACGTGGCTTCCTGCTACATCTGACTGTGCCGCTGTGCTTCCCCTCTTGCAGCGAGGGTTGCGCGACCTAGGGTGGACGCGGCACCTGCAAAAATCCCGTCCACCAATCCTCGCCAGCAAAAATGAAGTTGAGTTCAGTGTTCAAGAAGTGCCGTCCGAAAGCCAAACAAAAATGAACTCAAGGCTCGTCCGAGGCCAGCGGGTTGCCGTGCAGCGACGCCAGCTCCGCTCCCAACAGCGCCGGACCCAAGCTGCTGCGCGGCCACCTAGAGGTGGGCCTGGCGGGAGGTAAGCCTGAACCACTACCGGCGCTGCTGTGCCGCAGCGCCTCTGCTGACATGGCCACGTTGTACAGCGCACCGCTCCACGACTGCGACTGCGGCGCGTGGCGGTTGCCCTGCGACAAGTTGCGGTGCTGCTGCTGCTGCAGCTGGGGTGACCCACCCGCCCCTACCCATGAACTGGACCGTGATGGCGCCAGCGGTGATGTCAGTACATCATGCTCCTCCTCCTCCTCCGCGTGTGATGACCCGCCAGGCGACCCGCACGCGTCCTCCCACGCTGGGTTGCCATGCACTTGGATGCTGCGGCGCACGGGCTGCGCCGCCACAGCGTCTGACGACGACAAGCCCATCATATGACCATCATCCTCACCGCCCTCCAGGGCCGCCAACGCATTATCCACCAGCAGCAGTGGGCGGGACGGCGGGTGCTCCGCGTCAGGCAAGCCGCCGCCGCCGCTGCTCAGAGTGCCAGTGCGAGGATGCCGCCGCGCCGACGCGCTCGCCGCGCCAGCAGGGTCCCCGTGGCTGGCCAGTGCGCCCGGGGAGGAGCCACGTGGTGCCAGAGGGGACGTGCTGGGTAGCTGCAGGAGCCGCTGCTGGTGCTGCAGCGCCTGCCTGTCCTTGAGGCGCTGGGCCAAGTGGCTCTCCAGCTGGGCCCGCTGCCACACGGCGGCAAACAGGCGCACCACCACTGCACGGACCACTGCACGGTCCGCCTCGTCCGCGAGCGCCTGGTTCTGCGCCTGCAGCTGGTGCAGCCGGGACGCGAGGTCGTCTTGCGGAGCTGTGCTGCCCACCTCACCAACGGATGAGCTGGTAGTGATGGTGCTGCCTTGGTGGCTGCTCACGTCTGCATGCGGCAATGCGCGTGCCGTGGCGGAGCGCCGCTGCCGCAGTGACGGAGACAAGGGCGCGTCAGCGCCGCTGTTGCTGCTCTTGCGCCTCGCACCGTTCCCCTCCGCTCCTTGCGAATGCAAGGCAGCACCAGGGTCGTTGCTGCTGCGTGCCTGCTGCTCCTGCCGTTGGTGCTGTGCTGTACTGGTGGACGCACCCAGGTTCCTAGCATGTGGCACGGCCTCAGCGGTGCCAGGAGCACCAGGCGAGCGATGCGACGCCTTGGCTGCCGCCGCCGCCGCCGCCGCTGCTGCTGCTGCCGCCACCGCTCCACCACTGCCTCTTGGCCGGCTTGCGCCATCACCTGCTGAACTGCTGCCGCCGACACCACCAGGCGTTCTGTTGTTTGCCACCTTTGACGGTGCGGCAGGGCTGCTTGAAGAGGGCGACGATGTCATCGGCTGCATGATGACTACCCCATCAGGCACGCCGTTTGCACGAGCCGCAGACCCGCCACCGCCCTCTTGCTGCTGCTGCTGCACCTGTTGCACCAGGCGCGTGTTCTCAGCGACCAGCTCGTGCTGCCGGCTGATGGTGCGCGTGTACTGTGTGTGTAGAGCAGTGTGCTCTCGTTGGAGCATCTCCAGCTGCTGCTGCAGCTTGTGCAGGCGCGTGCTGCTGGACTGCGCCTCGTGGAGCCGTGTTTGGAGCGCAGCCGCACGGCGCTGCTCGGCCACCAACAGGTCCTGCTGCTGTTGCTGCTGCTGCTGCCGTTGACTGCTCACCTCCTGCTCACTAGCTGCCGAGGGAGGCGTGCTACTGCCGTGCGGCTGTTCCTGCGCGCTAGCCGCTGCAGCCTCCGCATCCTCCGCCGCTGCCTCCTGGTCCTGCCGCTGCAGCAGCGTCCGCACACCCTCCCGCAGCTGCTGCAGGGCTTCAGAGTGCTCCAAGCCAAGAGAGCTGACCTCGCCCACACAACGCGCCAGGCTGTCCGCTTCAAGCAGCGCTGGCTGCAGGTGCTGCCTCATCACCCACACGACGTGCTCCCGTTGCTGCCGCTCCCAGTCGCCCTGCTGCCGTGCCTCTGCAAGCTGTGCCTGCAGGGCCACTGACTGCTGCTGGGCGGCCGCCAGCAGTGCCTGCGCCTGCTGGGCTCCACGCGCGTCCGCCTGCGCCGACGCCTCCAGTCGGGTCAGCTCAGCCTGGTTCTCCGCTTGGTGGGCCTCCAGGGCGGATAGCACGCCCTGAAGCTGCTGCCGCTGTGAGTGCTGACTGTTGCACGCCTGCGTGCACCCACGGCAATGCAAGGGACGAGCCCCCATGCCCAGTTGGTCCACACACTCCACAAGGCAGGTGCAGTGCCTGTGGGGAGCTCATGACCCAATCAACGTCCCCCATACCTGCAGTGTCCTGCTCCCTCACCTGCTCCAGGTTTGCCAGGTCCTCCTGAAGCTGCAGCACCGTGGCCTGCAGGGCGTCCCGCTCCGCCACCAGCCCTGGCACCATGGACGCCGTCGGCGCAGGAGTGCCGCTGCTGTGCGTGGTGCACCACCCGGGGCTGTAGGGGTCAAACGGCTCAAGTGCACCGCCCAGCGCATGCACGCGGCTGGGGGCCCCCAGGCGGTGGGTGGGGCTGTGGCCTTCCCCCTCACTGACATCCTGCCCGTCACCCAGCAGGGCGCCGTAATAAGGCAGGGGTGTGGCGGGGCGCTCCTCGCTGCCGTTTATTGCCTTGTAGAGGTGCCCTGCCGCTCCATTGCGTGCGAGTGGGGCGGTTGAGGCAGCTGGGTCGTCTGTCTGGCATGCTGCCGTAGTGGTGGACGTCCCTGCTGTCTGGCAAGAGGTGGTGGCTAACGCAGGCTGCTGCGGCATGGTAGCAGCGTCCGCTGTGCTGGCTGCATCTGTCTGGCATTGAGTGGCAACGCCAGGAGCAGGCGCATCCGTCGTTGCCCACGCTTCCGCTGTGGTGACTGCGTCTGTCTGGCTCTGCGCGGCCACTGTGCACAGCACGTCCGTCGCCACGGCAGCACTGGTGGTGCATACCGGCTCCGTCTGGCACTGAGCGCTGTGATGCTTCTGGCCTCTGCTGGTGTCCTCACTGGCGCCTGCCCCTTGGCCCCTTGGTGGAGGAGGTGACGCCTGCTCTGCTAGGTGTGCCGCTGCGGCCGTGAGCAGCTGCAGGTCGCGGGCACACACACCTGCCTCCTGCAGCCGCCTCAGCACCACCTCCAGCTCCACATTCGCTGACCGTATGACCTGCAGCGCTGACGACGCCTCCGCTGCCACGCCTTGCACCCCCAACTCGTGTTGCTCGTGCACTCCTGCCGCGTCCACCTGCTGCTGCTGCTCGTGCACTCCTGCCGCGCGCACCTGCTGGTGCTGCTGCTGCTGGGGGTCCTGGAAACCCAGAGTGGCTGGGCTGCTTGATGATGCCTGCGGTGATAACAATGGCCGTGAGTTGTGGGTGAAGGAGGAGGAGGAGGCGCCTGCTGTATGGTCTGGCGACGCATCGTCCCGCTCCCGCCCGCGCGGGCTGGCCAGCGGCCGCTTGGCTGGCGTGCCGTGTAGGCTGTTGGTGCCATCAGCACCTGCATTGCGTGACGCATGTGTACGCACAGCGTGCTGGTGGGTGCGAACGGTTGCGGTCCCGCCGCCCGATGTGTGCGTACCCGCCCTGCCGCACCTGGTGCCCCAACTGGCCGCCTGAAGCCGTTTGCAGGCTCCACGGGGTGTGCCCATGAATGCAGGAGCCCTAGCCAACTGTTCTCCGCGGTCAGAGGTGCCTCGAGCCTCCGCGATGGAACTCCTGCCATGCCGACGATACGCTGCGTCAAGCTGGACGCTGCCACGCGACCGTCATTGCTGCGCTGCGGAACTCCCGAGCCTTTGCGAGCCCCACTTTGCGAGAGCAATTTGGTGTCGGGGTCCAGGTGGAGCGCATGCACACTCAACAGCACAAACTCGCGCGATGGCGTGCTTGCGCTGCTTGCACTCGTGCACAACAGCCACCTCAAGGCCACGAGCAGCAGCTGCAGCGCTGCGATGGCCAGCACCCACCGCCTGGCACGTGCGGGCTCCGCGCAGCCACAATGGCACAACAGCAGCAGCAGCAGGAACAGCAGCAGCAGCAGCTGCACAAGCCTCACACGCGCTGGTGTCCGATGGATGGGGTCTGTGGGCCATCCTGCTCGGCAGCGCCGCGGCGGCGCAAAGCACTGCAGCCTTCACGCGCTGGGGCAGCGCCCTCTCCACGCCCCTACTTGCAATGGCGTTAGGCGTGGCGCTGGCTGCCACAGGGATCCTCCCCACGGACTGCGCAGCGTACGCAGTGGTGTGGCAGTTCGTCATGCCCATGGCCGCCGCCCTCTACATCGTCGAGTCTGACATCAGCCAGCTGGCCGTGACAGGGGGGCCCACGGCGCTGGCGTTCTTACTGGGCGCAGTGGGCATGGTGGCGGGGGCGGTCGTGGGCGCCTGGCTGCTGGGGGGCAGGATGGGCAGCGAGGGTGCCAAACTGGCATCATGTCTCTGCGCGTCCTACGTGAGTGATGTCCAGTCGTGCATGGAGGTGTCGCGACGTGCGCAGCAGCCAGTGCCGCACTCACAGCTCATCTTGCGTGCCTTTCTTGCGGCGTGGTCATGGCACGTCGCAGGTGGGAGGCAGCGTCAACTTTGCAGCAGTGGCAAAGGTGAGAATGAGAACCACACACTGCACGCCAACGCTGGTTGGTGGCACATAAACTCCACAGCAATGCTGTCCCTGATCCTGTGCCTCTCTCCCCGCAGGCCATCTCCCTCTCACCGGCCCTGGTCCCTGCGGCCATGGCCGTGGACAACCTTGCAATGGCTGGCTTCCTGGCGGTGCTAGCTGCAGCGGGGGCACGCAACAACAACCAGCAACAACCCGCATCACCTGCAGCCGCACCGAGCAGCAGCGCCAGCAGCACGAACCTTGCGGCGGCGGCGCCAGCGCCACAGCCGTCCCCTCCTGCGGTGACAGCAGAGAGCCTCTCGCTGGCTTGCGCCGCCGGCGCCACGGCCTGCTGGGCGGGTGAGCGCGCCTCAGTGGCCCTCCAGCAGCCCAGCCTGCACCTGCTGCTGGTGGCCGGCGTGGCGTGTGCCCTGGGCCTGGTGGGGCAGCGCCTGCTCGGCGCACTGCTGCGCCAGCGCCATTCCGTGTTTGCCGGCGCCTCGCACGTGGGCGCCCTCCTCATGGCCGTCTTCTTCACCATCCTGGGCTGCTCAGCCGGCTCGCTGGAGAGCCTGGCGCGGGCAGAGGCTGTGGGCATGCTGGCGTTCGTGGTGGTCATGGTGGTCGTGCACTGGGTGGTGATGCTGGTGGGGAACTTGGCGCTGCGCCTCCCGCTGGACGCGTTGATCATTGGTTCCAACGCCTGCCTGGGCGGGCCGGCGACCGCCGTGGGGATGGCCGTCAGCCAGGGATGGAGGCACCTGGTGCAGCCTGCGATGCTCACGGGGTCGGCTGGGTATGCCATTGGCACGCTGGCTGGGCTCTGCGTGGCGCGCTTGACCGTGTGACGTGCGTGACCTTTGCGGGCCCTCAGTGCTCCAATCACTGAGCAAGTGCTAAGCATCACTCCTGCACTCCTGCAAGCGCTACCGCTTTGCCGCAGCTTCACATCGTGCACCCCCAGCGCGAGTCTGCCGCTCAACAGCGCTATCCGCAGCGCCTCGTGCGCAGTCCATCAACGCACACACCAGACTTATCGTTCCTCGCACCAGCAGCACGTCTCGTCGCGAGGACACAGCGACGGCAGGGCGACGGCAGCACAGCCATGGTCGGCAGGAAGCGGCAGCAGCAGCAGGATGCACATCTAGAGCCTGAGGCGCAAGCGCAAGGCGGGTCAGAGGAGCGGCACACGCCTGCACAGCAGCAGAAACGACGGCGCATCGTGGGCGCCGGCGGCGCTCCGGAAGGCGTGGCCGCCCAAGCACCACCAGCAGCGGCAGCACAGCAGCGTGACGAGCAGCAGCAGGAACCAGAGGCACATGCGTCAATACCTGCAGCGGGGCGCAGGGCGGGCAGCAACGGCACAGACAACGGCACGGGTCTCAACGGGCGGGCGCCCATCCCTCCATCAGATGACGACGAGGACGACGAGCTTGGTGGCGGCGAGAGCGGCAGCGAGCAGCCCGAGCAGCAGCAAGGGGCCATGGGCTCAGAGGACCCTGAGCAGGGTGGTGACGCGGCGGCGGCGGCGGATAGTCAGCCTGGCAGCAATGGCAAGAGGAAGAAGAACAAGGTGCTGTCGGAGGAGAAGCTCAGGCGGCTAAAGGAGGACTATAACCGCCGGGGCGTGGTGTACGTCAGCAGGTACGCCGGGCGTGCGGCAAGCGCTGGCGGCCGCAGCCATGGTGCGGTCGCTACAGGTTGCTGAGTGCGTGTGGCTGTGATGACTGCCGTGCAGGATCCCACCGCACATGAAGCCCATGAAGCTTAAGCAGATGCTCAGCCACTACGGCGAGACCCTGCGTGTGTACTGCACGCCAGAGGACCCGAGCGCCCGGCGCCTGCGCAAGGAAAAGGGAGGCAACACGGGTGCGCGCCTCTTGGGCCCCTGGCTGCCTGCTTGTTCACCTTCACCTCGCCCACAACAGGCCTCGCTTCGCTGCCAGCCACGGCCTGGTGCACGCCGTGCTCAACGCTGTGTCGCGCCTTCATGTTCCACGCCGCAACTGTACACCATCCTCCACGCTGTGTGCCGTACCGTGTGCCGCGCACGCAGGCAAGAACTTCACCGAGGGCTGGGTCGAGTTTGCCGACAAGCGCGTGGCCAAGCGCGTGGCCCTGGCTATCAACGGCAAGATCATGGGCGGCAAGAAGCGCAGCGCCTACCACGACGACCTCTGGTGCATCAAGTACCTCAAGCACTTCAAGTGGGACCACCTCACTGAGGAGATTGCCTACCAGCAGGCGGTGCGTGCTCAGGAGCAGGGGGGCACGCTGGGGCACACTGTGCTCAGGGGTGTGCCGTAGCAGGTGCATTGAGGGCCCAGGAGCACGCAGAGGCACACATCAGTCACCGTGACGAGCACCGCTTGTCATCATGCAATTCGTCAGCCGATGCTGCTTGGTGCCACCGTGCTTGTGCCGCTGCTGTTGATCCATGTGTGCAGGTGCGTGAGCAGCGCCTGGCCACGGAGCTGAGTGCCGCCAAGCGCGAGCGCGACCACTACCTGGCCCAGGTGGACCGGGCCAAGGCAGTGGCCGCCATGGCGGAGCGCCGCGCAGCAAAGCAGCAGGCCAGCGCTGGCGGCGACGCCGCCGGCACCGGCACTAGCACCACGCCTGGTGCTGGAGCCAAGGAGGGCAAGCCGGCAGGTGCTGTTCCGTCGCGGTACAACCGTGACCTGGGGCAGCGGCAGCCCAAGCCTGACCCAGCCTTGGTTGGTGCCGGGAAGGCGGGAGGAGGCGGTGCTTTGGCGCGTGAGCTGCCAGATGACTTGCTCATGATGATTGCGCGCACCAAGAGGAAGCAGCAGGCGGAGCAGCGTCGGGAGTCTGCGTGAGGACCTGCTTTCGTGTGCGCCGTTCTGCGTCGTTGGTCGTGAGGCGCTGACGGAGTGATGACACAGCCGCAGGTGCGCCGCCAGGCAGCGTGTTTTTGCTCCGCGCCTTGCAAGTGCGTCACGACACATCCAAGTTTCAAGGCAACAAGGTGGCCACACCCAGGGCAGCGAGAGAGCCGCACTCCTCAAAAGCGCAGCCGGCCCTGTGCCTGCAGCCTCCTGGCCACGTCCGCGTGCGTCGTGTCCAGTGCCATGCCGGCCGCAGCGCCCATGCCGCCCCCCATGCCCCCACCCATGCCACCGCCCATGCCACCGCCCATTCCGCCACCCATCCCGCCTCCCATCCCGCCACCCATGCCGCCTCCCATCCCGCCTCCCATGCCGCCACCAAACGCCGCCGTGCGAGCAGCCCCCATCCCACCCATGCCGCCCACTGGCTGCTGCACCCCCACTGCCTGGGGCTGCACCACCTGTGCCGCCTGCTGCTGCAGCCCTCCCAGTGGCACGCTGCCTGTCGCCGCCGTCCACGTGTTGCTGCCCATGGTGGGAAACTGGGACTGGCCCACGCCAAAGAGCCCTCCCAGCCCTGCCCCCATCCCACCCATACCCAGAGCAGCGCCCCCGCCCATCATTCCCATACCTCCTGCGCCCATGCCCCCCGCACCCAGGCCACCCATCGCCACGCCTCCACCCATGAGTGCGGGTGCGCCGGCCGCTGCGGCTGCGCTCGAGGCGGCCGTAGCCGCCAGCGCCAGCGCACGCGCCTCTGCGTTCTGGAAGCCGTGCAGCACTTGCGGGCCACTGCGCGCACACAACCACACGACAGTGGCGGTGAAGCATAGTGTGTTGCGCATAGTGCTGACAATGGTATGATCAGCCAAGCCCCAAAGTGCCACATAGCAGCATGGCCAGTCAGTCAGGCGGGCAGGGCAGTCCGTGGCGCACCGTGAAACGGAGATCATCCCACGCGGTGGCAGCGTGGCTGTGGTGCCCTTGAAGAGCGTCAGGTTCATGCCGTCACTCACGGTCCACTTGCCCGCCTGGATGTCACCCTGGGCCGTCACCTGCAGCACCAGCACCCAGCCATCCACACAGTGCGGCGGTCAACGCTGCTGCTCACGCCGGCATCAGGCCAAGGCCCGTATCACGCTGCGTGCGCTGTCCTGGTCGCAGTGCACGCGCACAGCTGAAGGGCTCACCTTCATGCCCATCAGAGGGAGCACCTCGTTGAGCGCTGAGAAGGTCTTTTTGTTGAAGTAGCCCCCTGCGCATGGCAGGCCACAGCACGCCTCAACACCCCCAGGTTGTCATGCTGCACTGCCTGCATGATTGTGTCTCATCTGCAGCTTTCCTAGAGGCTCCAGGCGCCCAACGGTGCTCCCCACGCACCCGTGTCAATGGTGACGCCTCCGTTGGGGGCAATGGTCACGATGTTGGTCTCGCGCAGCACGGCCACCACGTTGTTGGACTCGTCCTGGTATACCTCAACCTCGGACACGGGCTGCTGCTGCTGTGGCTGCTGCTGTTGGCGCTGCTGCTGCTGGTGGTGGTGCTGCTGCTGCATGGGCACCTCCTCTGTCATCATGTCCGAGTTGCCGTAGTTGTTCTGGTTCATGTTGTTGTTGCCACGGGGCCCCTGCATGCCGCCCCGGCCCTGCTGCCCCTGGTTGTAGCCTCGGCCCCCGTTGAACTGGCCCCTCGCGTTGTGGTTGGCATTGTCGTTCCAGTTGCTCTGGCCGCCCCCGCCCCTGCCCCCGCCGCCGTTCCTGTAGTTGCCTCCACCGCCTTGCTGCTGCTGCTGATCATACTGCCTTGGCCCTTGGCGGCCTTGCCACTGGCTCCCGCCCTGCTGCTGCTGCTGCTGCTGGTGGCGAAAGTTGTTGCCGTCGCTGTTGTTGTTGTTGTTGTTGTTGTTGTTGTTGTTGTAGTTGTTGCCCTGATTGTTGCGGTAGCCTGCTCCTCTACCGCCCTGCTGCGCGGTGCCTGCACCGAAGCGCTGCGGACCTCCTTGCGGAGATCGCGTGGGGTTGGCGTGCGGAGGCTTCTTGATCCCAGCGCCAGCTACGCCGAGGCCAACACCACCCTGGCTCGGGCCGCCCTGCGGCCGCTTGAAGCCCGCGCCCTGCTGCGGCCCCTTGGCAGCCTTCTTCTGCTGCTCCTGCTTCTTCTTGATCAAATCATCAAGAGAGAGGGCGAGGCCGAGCGGCTCAGACGTCATCCTTAGCTTAGGGGCTGGGGACTGAGGGGCTGTGGAGGGGCTGGGGGGCTCTGGAGGGTGCTCGGCGGGCCCGGACGCGCATGCAGGGAATTCCGCTTGCAGAGAACTGAGAACTCAGCAGTCCTTCAGTCACAAGGCATGTACACAAGTGCTGCAGTGCTGGGTGGTCCAACTGGTACTGGTAGCAGTGCTCTCGCGCGTTCCATTTCGGTCAACCGGTCAAGCGGTGGCGCTCCGACATCCGTTAGGTGTTCTGGCAGATACCGACCAGCACCTTCTTGAGGTTGCCACTGACCTCCTGGCCGACCCTGTGCATGAGGTTCTTGCCGTACGTGTCCATGTAGACATTGTTGATGCCCACCAACCGGTGGCGCCGGCTGGTCAGCACGCGAATGAGCACGTCCTCGTTGGTACCAATGCCGTCCATGGCCTTGAAGAGCAACCTGGCGTAGTACACGTCGTGATCAGTGATCATGTCCTGGAGACCCTCCGACACCCAGCCGCTCATCTCCTTTTGCACCGCCCGAACCTGCGCATGACACGCACACACGCAGGACAGCACTGTGTGGTGAGCACATGCCAGCTGAGCCCTCTCAAGCATGCTGGAGCCGTCTCACGCATGTTGGGAGGCCTCAGCCGGGCACACCCAGCAGTCTGAGCTCATTCTCTGAGACTGCTTGCACCACCCGCAAACTCACCAGGGTGTCGCCGTATGCGCGTCCGTATGCGCGGTTGAGCGCCCTGAGGTAGGTGG